>JARVZY010001769.1:0-90000 GCA_030686995.1 Artemisia argyi
TGTGAAGGTGCGGTTATCTTGACTCATTTTGATGCTTCAAAATCATTTTATGCAAGTTTTGTTATAAAACAAAAGATAACCCAAACGCTCCTAGTTCAATGTAGCTTCGTTTGAATGTACCCGAAAATACATATTGGTTATGTATTCCCTTTAGCATTCAAGAGACATTATGCAAGTGATGTTTTAAACATAATGTTTTGATTTTGTATTCTCAATGTGAGTCAAAAAAATATTTGTCCTACTTGTGAGAAATTTTTGGAAGGATTTGACATGGGGTGTTTTAGAAAACATGTTTATACTAATTAAAGATGCAATTCCTAACTATGGGAAACATGATTAGTTTTATTAAACACCTAATCTAATGCATGAGTTTTTCAAGTTAGTGCATAACCCCAAGTTTTTGTTTTTTGTGCAAGAAATAGAATTCCTAGACTCAGATCAGGATTGTAATCATGTTTAGAATACTTACAATGATGATTGATTTGCAATGTAAATGAATGGAGGACCAAGAATTCGTAGGTGTGGATGAGTGGTGAAGTGAATAGTAGCAGCCTTGAAGTGGTGGTATGAGATAATGGGTGTTTGGTTTAATATAAACAAAGAAAATGTTTCTGCAGGTCAACGGATACGGCGGAACCCTGAGTTGGGTTCCGTCCATTATGGCTGAGGGTTCCGCTGGCCCTGCTGAGAAAAATGGTTTTGGATTTGTTTTGATTTTTGTGAATTTTGTCTAATGTCCAGAACTACAATGTAGGTTCCATGAGTCCTAAGCCTAGCCTAAGAAGATTAAAGGTTCACGTTTAAGAGGTTTTGTGAGAATGTCGGCTATGTTATCTTCGGAAGAAACTTTCTCAATTGAGATATTTCCTTTTTGGACGTTGTCACGAAGGAAATGATGACGGATTTCAATATGTTTGGTACGAGCATGTTGAACCGGGTTTTTGCTAAGATCAATGGCACCTTTGTTGTCACAAAGAATTGTGATGTCGTTGAGTTGAATTCCGTAGTCGACAAGAGCTTGCTTCATCCAAAGACCTTGTTGACATGCCTTTCCGGCCGAAATGTACTCGGCTTCCGTTGTTGAGATAGCAAGAGCCGTTTGCTTCTTAGAGAACCATGAGGTAAGACAATGTCCAACAAAAGTACAAATACCACTTGTGCTTTTTCTATCGACATAGTCACCGGCATGATCCGAGTCGGCATACACTATGGTGTCTATTCCCGTTCCTTTGGGATACCATAAACCTAAATGTGTAGTGCCCTTAATATACCTAAAAATCCTTTTAATGGCTTCGAGATGGGTAGTTTTAGGATCTTCTTGAAAACGAGCACATAGACAAACACTAAACATAATGTCGGGTCTACTAGCGGTTAGGTAAAGTAGACTACCAATCATACCTCTATATTTAGTGCTATCTACGGATTCACTTTCCTCATCCTTGGTGAGTTTAGTTTCCGTGGACATGGGAGTTTTGATAGGTTTCGAATCTTCTAGTCCAAATTTCTTAAGCATGTCCTTAATATATTTAGATTGGTTAAAGAAGATACCATCTTCTAGTTGTTTGATTTGGAGTCCTAAGAAACAGTTGAGTTCTCCCATCATACTCATTTCAAACTCGTCATGCATGATTTTTGAGAAATCCACACATAATTCTTGACAAGTTGATCCGAATATAATGTCATCAACATAGATTTGGACTATGATAATATGTGAGTCTTTCTTCTTAGTGAAGAGAGTATTATCAACTAAGCCCGTGGTATACTTATGGTCAACTAGGAATGTTTTAAGTCGATCATACCATGCTTTTGGAGCTTGCTTAAGTCTGTAAAGAGCCTTTTTAAGTTTGTAAACATGATTTGGTTTTTCAAAATCGATGAAGCCCGGTGGTTGAGCAACATACACTTCTACATTAATGACTCCGTTTAGAAATGCACTTTTGACGTCCATTTGAAAAAGTTTAAAATTGTGTGCACACGCACATGCAAGTAAGATTCTAATTGACTCGAGCCTAGCAACCAGAGCAAAAGTTTCATCATAGTCAATTCCTTCTTGTTGGTTATATCCTTGTGCAACTAGCCCAGCTTTGTTTCTAGACACAATTCCATTTTCATCCATTTTATTTTGAAACACCCATTTTGTTCCAATTATAATTTGACTCTTTGGTTGAGGAACTAATGTCCATACATCATTCCTAACAAATTGATTTAACTCTTCTTGCATTGCAATTACCCAAGATTCATCTTTAATGGCTTCATTAATATTTTTGGGTTCAATAGTTGACACGAAACAAAAATAGTTGCTTTCATTTTGTTGGGAATTTTGTGAAGTAAGAATTCTGCTGGTGTTTCTGCTGAAAGGATCCTGCTGAAGAGTTGGTTTCTGCTGAAGCAGTGTATCTGCTGAAGACATAGTTCAGCTTTATTAGTTTCTGCGGATATAGTATTTCCGTGTTTTATGTAATGTAGTTTGGATATGCATGAGTTTATTTAGGAAGTGATAATGCATATCTTTTAGAAGTTTTAGAGTATACGTTTCTTGAGAAACGGTTTAGGGTTCCTTGAGTATAAAAGGAACACACGGTTTATGTATTGAATAACTTTTAGAAAACTCTAATTATAATTAAAAGATCCATAGAGGATCAAGAGTTCTTAGTATCAAGCTTGTGTTTTGTTTCCGCTTTATAAATACAAGTTGCAGAGATTGTCTATTAGTGTGTTATTGATTACAGTGACATTACTAACGATTCTAGAGTGCTCAAGAAGATCTATCAAGGTCTATAGTTCAACAAGTGGTATCAGAGCCTCGAGAGAGTCTCTGCCATACTAAGAAACACAAATCTTACACCTTTACAATCCAAACAAATCACCAAACATGCCTGGATTGGATGATGATGTTGATACAACCCAGAACATTAACACCACTTCTCTTCAACAACTCAATCTCTCTAAAAGTAATGCTAAGTTTCCATACTTGAAGAATGCAGAAGATTATCATCTGTGGTCCATGAAGATGCAGAACTGGATCACAAACATTGATTGGAATCTGTGGGAGGTTGTTAAGAAAGGGAATAGTCTAAAGAAGCATGTTACAGATGCTGATGGAGTTGTTACTATTGTAGGACCCAAAACTGCTGAAGAGATTCTGGCTGTGTAGAGGGAGAGTAAAGTTAGAACTATTTTGCTCCAAGCTATTCCAGATGACCATATGGGTGACTTCCATTTTATGGAGGATGCCAAGGACATTTGGATGGCTATAAAAGCAAGATTTGGTGGGAATGAGGAATCAAGAAGGTTGCAGAAGTCTATGCTGAAGCAGAAATTCCAAGAATTTCAGATATCCAAAGAAGAGGGAATTCATAAGGGTTATGACAGATTTCATCGAATATTGAGTCAACTTAATCAGTTGAAGGCTAGACCCGACAATGAAGACTGCAATTCTAAGTTTTTGAGATCTCTGCCGCCATCTTGGTTACAAGTTTGTATTGCTCTCAAGACCAAAGGTGGGTTGGACATGATGTCTTTTGATGACCTCTACAATAGGCTTAAATCACTTGAGCCTGATGTTAGAAGTCCCATACGTCCATCCACTCATTCTGCATTTGTTGGTGCCTCTACTAAACCTGTGCATCAAGCCACAAGTTCATATTCATTAGGAGCATCTTCTCAAACTTATAATCAAACTGCTCCTAAATCAAGATCAAGTAGTGTGTTGGAGGTTCTTATTCATTCATTTGTGGCTGAATATGAACCTCAGCATTTTATTGCTTATGAGGACTTTGAACAGGTAGATCCATTGGAAATGGAGGAGATGCACTTGAAATAGGAGCTTGCAATGATCTCAATGAACATCAGAAGGTTTAAAGCCAAGTCTGGAAGAAAGTTTGGTTTTAATGGAAAAGAAGCAGCAACGTTTGATAGAAGGAAGGTTAAATGCTACACTTGTGGTCAAGTGGGACATTTTTCAAGAGAATGCAAAGAAAGAAAGGCTGGAGATGAAGTTAGATATGGTTCTTATCCATTGGAAGCAGGGAATAACAAGACTGTACCTTCAAAGGCAATGGTGACTCTAGATCACCAAATTGATTGGGCTTATCATGAACCTGCTGGAGAGGAAGCTTCTACTTCTTCACAAGTGAATCTGCTGGCATTCACACCTTCAGAAGACAAGAAGGAGCAAGTCTCCTTAATGGGAATCTCTCAGGTAACCAATTGTGTGTTTGGATGTAGTGTAAGATACAATGAGCTAAAACAAGAATTTGATGAATTGAAACCAAAATACAATGAGTGTTATGTTGAAGTAGAGTCTTATAAAATGGCTTTAAAAACATTAGAGAAACAAAAAGTATGGTTTCAAAAGAATCAAGTTAAATATGATGAAAAAATAAGAGTTCTAGAAAGTGATTTAGAGGTTGCTAAGATAGAATTAAAACGTACTGAAAAAGAGAAGTCTGATTTAGAAAAAGAAAAACAAGAGTTACAAGCTAAATTAGATAAAGAGATAGCTGGTCGTATGAAATAGCAGGAAGGGGCATCTAATTTAAGTAAATTAATTGATGGTCGCCAATCTGTTAGGTCTAGAAAGGCATTAGGATATGAGAAATATATAGACCCAGAAGAGCTAACCTATCCTGATATGTCTAGTGTTTTTGACCCTGAACCAGCCTTAGCTTATCAAACACCTGTTAAATATGTTAAGGAAGGGGGAATGAATGCAGTGCCTGGACCTATAAGAGGGGAACACATGCCTATAGACTTGTCCAAACCTGTTGACTTTGATGGATCACATCATTTATATGGCAAAAAGTCAACTGACTTGCAAGACCCTATTGTGAAATCTAATGAGTTTGTCTCTTGTTGTAATAGTGACAAGTCTTCTGATGAAGGGTCTACCTCCTTTGCTAGCTGTGATTCAAGTGAGAAGTCGGACCTGCCCAAGACCATGCCCAAGACCACTCCCAAGACCACACCTAAGACATCACCCAAGACTCCCCACAAGCCTTCTAGAGTTGTTGCTGATAACAAGACAGTTTCTACTGAAGACTTGTTTTTAAATTCATTGAATAATAATACTTTTGGCTTTGTTAAAAACAATTCTGTTTGTCATGGTGATTTGAATACTTTTTCATGTTATGGAAATTCTTTTGGTTTAAATACATCTTCTAAAAGGAAGAAGTGTTTTGTGTGTGGAAGTAAATATCACTTGATTAAGGATTGTACATATCATGAGCAAAGAATGGGTGCATGTGGTAGTCAAAGAAAAACTAGGCAAATGTGGAAAAATGTTAGTGAAATACCATCTTTTGTTCCACATCAGCAGAAACCTAATTCTGCTGAATCTCATTTTTCATGGAGAAGAACCAGTACTAGTCCATATGTTCGACCCACTAGTTCTTTCTTTTATAATGGTTATTGGCCTAATCACTTTGACTCAATGTGTAATGGTGGTGGGACATTGAATACTGCTGTGAAGCCCTCAGCAGGTTGTTCTTGGACTAAGAAGGGACCTCATATGTATTACAGGCCCAAGAACAATGGTGGATCTAAAACATCTACATGGCCTATTACTCATGATCCACAAGGTAGGCTCAAGTCAGCAATGACTTGAGTCTCCAATGTGTACTAATTTTGTATATTTTGTTGTTGTTGTAGGAACATCCTTTGAAAAGTACTGAAGTTGGTATTGTTGATAGTGGTTGTTCTAGAAGTATGTCAGGGAACAAGGATAAGATGCATGACTTTGAGCCTATTGAAGGAGGAGGCACTGTAACCTTTGGTGGTGGAGATGGCAAAATTACAGGGAAAGGAACCATTAAGACACCCTTGTTAGATTTTGAAAATGTTTACTATGTGAAGGAACTGGAGCACTTTAATCTAATCTCGGTATCACAAATTTGTGACACTAAGCATAAGGTTTTCTTCTCTGAAGATGAGTGTCTTGTACTTTCCAAGGACTTCAAACTCCCAGAAGACACAACTGTATTGCTGAGAGTTCCTAGAACCTTCAACCTATACACATTTAATCTGAATGATGTTCAGCCTGAAGGTGATCTAACATGTTTGGTAGCCAAAGCTTCCCTGGATGAATCCAATAAATGGCATAGAAGAATGGCACATGTGAATTACAAGACCATCAACAAGTTATCCAAACTTGGTCTTGTTAAGGGCCTTCCTTCTAAACTCTTCACCAATGAACACAATTGTATTGCTTGCAACAAGGGAAAGCAACACAGAGCCTCTTACAAAGCAGTCCAAGTAGTGAGCACCATTTCAGAACCTCTTCAATTGCTGCACATGGATCTCTTTGGTCCAACCCCCATTAGAAGTATTGATCACAAGTACTTCTGCCTGGTTATCACAGATGATTATAGCAGGTTTTGCTGGGTATTCTTTCTCAAAACTAAGGATGAAACAACTCCAATTCTGAAAGAATTCATTATCTTAGTTGAGAACCAGCTGAATAAAAAGGTGAAAGGAATTAGGTGTGACAATGGTACAGAATTCAAAAATGTTGTCTTCATAGAATTCTGTAAGTCTAAAAGGATTAGAAGGGACTATAGTACTCCAAGAACTCCACAACAAAATGGGGTTGCTGAAAGGAAAAATAGAACCCTCATTGAGGCAGCAAGATCAATGCTTGCAGACTCCAAACTACCCACCATGTTTTGGACTGAAGCAGTCAGTACTGCATGTCATGTCTTGAACAGGGTATCCATCACTAGACTTCATGTCAAGACACCTTATGAACTTCTCACTGGGAAAGTTCCACACATACATTACCTTAAGCCTTTTGGATGCAAGGTGACTATTCTGAATACTGCTGATATACTGGGTAAATTTGATGGGAAAGCTGATGAGGGATATATAGTTGTGTATTCAGCTCATAGCAAGGCCTATAGGGTTTATAATCTGAATGCTAAAAAGATTGAAGAGACCCTTAATCTGAGATTTCTTGAAGATCAGCCTAATATTAAGGGACAAGGCCATTCTTGGTATTTTGACCTAGACTATTTAACTGACTATTTGGGTTATACTAGGCATGCTTCTAATCCTGATGCAGGTACCAAAGATTCAAGTTCTAACCCTGCAAGTTTCATGGATGATGACTCAGAATGTGAGTCTGAGCCAGAAGAGAATACTTTTGTTGTACCATCTTTTCCACCTAACCATTTTGTAGGTAATCACTCTGCTGCTGAACAAGATGATGAGTCACATTATGCAGAAGATCTTGCAAGATTGCAGAAGCAGGAACATGCTGCTACTAAGGAAGCTCAGAAACTCAATGACAAGGTTACACAAGATACTGAGGCTATCATACATCAGTCAGCACAAGCAGTCAGTGGCAACAAGGATACTGCTGAAGGCACACCTATTCCCACTGATAATGTCAAAGATGCTGATTCTGCTGATGTTCACTCTCCCATCTCTACTGAAGTCTCTGCAGATTTTGATAAGCCCTTTACCAGATTTCCAAGTCCTTCTGATCTTGGGAATTATCAACCAAAGCCTGGCTTGTTTAACTCAGCTTCATATGATACTGAGTTTGAGCCTACACTCACCAACATTGATGCCAACATTGATGTTCCACCTACAGCTACCAAAAGGATTCACAATGCTCATCCCCTATCAAAGATTATTGGTGATCCTAAAGACCCTGTTCGAACTAGAAGCACTATCAAGAATACAAAATATGGAGAAGTTGCTTTTATCTCTTATGTCTACAATCAAAAGAGGAACAATCACACAGACTTCAAACATTGTTTGTTTGCATGCTTTCTTTATCAGATTGAACCAACTAGTGTTCCTCAAGCACTGGCAGATTCAAGATGGCTTGAGGTAATGCAAGAGGAGATGCTGCAATTTAAGAATCAGCAGGTTTGGATTTTAGTTCCTCTTCCTGATGGGAAATATGCCATTGGGACAAAATGGATTTTGAAGAATAAAAGAGATGCACGGGGTATTGTGGTGAAGAACAAAGCAAGACTAGTGGCTCAAGGTTTTAGACAAGAGGAAGGCATTGACTATGATGAGGTCTTTGCACCAGTGGCCAGAGTTGAAGCTATTAGGATATTTTTGGCCTATGCCTTTTACATGGGCTTTATGGTTTATCAGATGGATGTTAAAGGTGCTTTCTTATATGGAGAGATTGAAGAGGAGGTTTATGTGACTCAACCCAAGGGATTTGAAGACCCTGATCATCCTGAGTATATGTACAAAGTTGTCAAAGCTATCTATGGACTGCATCAAGCTCCCAGAGCTTGGTATGCAAGACTCTCCACATTTCTGCTGAAGAATGGCTACAGAAGAGGTACCATTGACAAGACTTTATTTCTCAAGAAAGATTCAAGGGATATTATTCTTGTGCAGGTGTATGTGGATGATATTATATTTTGTTCTACCAAAGAAGCATGGTGTAGAGAGTTTGAGGATTTGATGAAGGGAGAATTTCAAATGAGTGCTATGGGAGAACTCACTTTCTTTCTGGGTTTACAAGTTCAGCAGAAACCTGATGGTATATTCATACATCAGGAGAAATATGTAAAAGATATGTTGTCTAAGTTTGCTATGGAAAATTTCAGGACTGCCACTACTCCATATGAGGCTCCCAAACCGAAGAACAATCTTACTCTTGATCTTCCTGTGAATGTTCATTTATACAGGTCTATGATTGGTTCTTTGATGTACTTGACTGCCTCAAGACCTGATATTACATTTGCTGTGAGTGCATGTTCAAGACACCAAGTCACTCCACTTACCTCTCATATGAATGCTGTCAAGAAGATTTTTAAGTATCTTAAAGGCCAACCACACTTAGGTTTTTGGTATCCCAAAGAGTCTCCATTTCAGCTAGCAGTTTATAGTGATAGTGCCTATGCTGGTGCCAATTTGGATAGAAGATCCACAACTGGAGGTTGCCAATTTCTTGGAAGAAGACTGATTTCTTGGCAATGCAAGAAACAGACCATAGTTGCTACCTCTACTACTAAAGCAGAGTATGTTGCTGCTGCCAATTGTTGTGGACAGGTTCTATGGATTCAGAATCAATTACTGGATTATGGGTATAATTTCATGAATACTACAATTTTCATTGACAATCAAAGTACCATTTGCATTGTTAAAAATCCAGTTTTTCATAATAGAACCAAACATATTGAAATCAGATATCACTTTATAAGGGATGCTTATGAGAAACATTTGGTTAAAGTGGTCAAAATTCACACAGATAAAAATGTGGCAGATTTATTAACCAAGGCATTTGATGAACCAAGGTTTCAATATTTGGTGGTCCATATTGGAATGCTAAACCCTTAACTGCAAAGTTTAAGGGGAGGCATAGGCCTCAGGGGAGGCATATGCCTCAGGGGAGGATGATGACTGTAAACTTTGTAATATTTGTATAAGTTGTATAATTTCTGAGTTTTTAACAAGTTTTTAACACTAACCCTCTAACAGTTGTGCAAGTTGTTTGGTGTATTTGCTTGTTTGATGGTTGTTTTGCAGATGCTCTGAGAATGAAAGTCCCATGATTAATGTCACCAAGAGCTAAAGTCAAAGGAATGTGGTCAATATGCTGAACATGGTTTCTACTGATCAATTGAAACATGCTGAAGGTCTTACACAATGGATAAATTCAAATAAGATCTTTTCATTCATTCATAGAAACAAGTTACAGCTTACATTCAATGTTACAATTGAGATACAATGACCATTCCTAAACTATTGACTAATTCAGTACTACTAGCTTCTATCACTTATTACAAAATACTTGAGGCTATGACATGTACAATGAAGAAGCTGAAGATGAAAATGTAAGAAGAAGAAGAGAAGGAAGACTGGGAAGATGCTCATGAATTAAAGTCAAGAGAATACTCAAGAACTTTGCCTCATGGTTACATTCCTCAATCATCTACTTCAGCTTCTCTTTTCCCTTACGTATGATCTCAGTCTTCTTGCTCTGTCCAATATGTTCTTGATGTTGGACGAGATGGATCCCTAGTACTTGATCTTGGTTGGGATCTCTCTGGTGTGGAAGGAGGAAGAAAGGATGGATCTTCATTTTCTTCCTCTGAAGAGTCTTCATCAGAGGTATAGATGAAGGGAGAGACAAGCTCTCTCTCAGCAGTATTGGGTGCATTGCTTGGTTCACCCTTCAAATGAGCATTCCATTGTCTTTCTTGTGCATCTCATCGGTTCTCCAATGCTCTTTCAAAGTCAGAACCTTCAAACCCCCATGGATATGGTGGTATATCTTCTTCTGATGATGGAGATGAGGAATTTGGATCTAAGGTTTCTGGGTGTGAAGACATGTTTTGAATGGTGAATTGAGGTTAATCAAAATTAGGGTTTGAAAGATGATTTGGGGTAAATTGATGACTGAGATGTGTGATTTGGGGTGATTAAATAAGCCAATTTTAGGAGTTCCGATATTTAATGCGAGTTGGGTGGCACAGTAAAACCAAGATATTGACCGAAGATATTTTTACCTTTGGTTGATTCTGCTGATGGTTGACTATGCTTCAGCAGATTTGACATTCATTTCTGCTGAAGGGTAAATTTTCAAATTGGAAGTTTTGTCAGACTTGGTCAATAAGTTGTTCCGATAATTTTGACCACGATTGGGGAACTTCCAAATTTAACTCACTCTGCATATCTTTTCGAATCAAAATTATTCGCTTATCACTTCAAATAAACCCATTATTCTCTGGAGTAATTCATAACCATCTCACACACATTCAGTCAAATGGCTCAACTTGAATTGAAGGGCGACCATAACAAATATGCTATTCTGAAAACAAAGAAGGGACATGAAGAATTTGATTTGATGGTGGAGTTTCTACAAAGGTCGAAGATTAATTATGCTTTGACGTATTGTCCCAATTTGGTGTGTGAATCCTTGGTGAAGCAATTTTGGGCATCTGCTACTAAGAGATCTGCTACAGAGATTGTAGCTGAAATAGATGGTGTAGAATATGTGGTGACAGAAGGGTTGATAAGGGCAAAGCTTAAGTTGGATGATGAAAATGGTTTGTATCATTCCAACACTGCAGAGATTCTTGCTGGGCTAAGAGAAGCTGGATATCAAAGTACTGATACATCCAAGTGGCACAAGAATCAATTTTGTCCTAAGTGGAGGTATTTGGTGCATCTGCTGCTTCAATGTATGAGCAACAAGTGTGGTGGATGGAACCAGTTCTCTCTGCAATTGGGTTGTGGTATTGTTTGTCTTTCTAAGGGTGAAACTTATAATTTTTCTAAGTTTATTTTTGAAAATATGCTAGAAAATATAGACAAGGAACAGCATAAGTTTTTAATGTACCCTAGATTCTTACAAATAATCTTAGACATAACCACTGAAGATATAACCCATATACCCATTAAAAGTCTAGGTTCTAAGTTGTTTGCCTCAATGAAAACTAATTATACTGGGGAACATCACCCTATGTTGGAAGCAATGTTGCCACAAGGCAATGCTAATGTAGTTGAGGGTGATGATGCTGGTAATGTGCCTGCTTCTAATGCTGCTGATGATGGTAATCCATCATCTTCTGGTGTTGCTGCTGATGGTAATCCTTCAGTGGAAATGGAGGAAGCGCCAGCTACAACTGCTGAACCTTTACCTGATTCTACTGACTTACCACCACCTACCCCTGTACAAATGTCACCTAGCCCTACCATCTCACCAGTTCAGGATGCTCCAACTGAGCAAATTCATGAGTTTGAAGATGACTTACAGACTTTTGAACCTGATCTTACTAGACTACCTTCACCCAGTTCTTTGGGAGAGCAAATTAATGTAGGTTCTCCTAATGTTGTACATGAGTCTGTTTCTCCTGCTGGGTTCAATGAAGCTCCACATACCACTGAGCAATCTGCTGGTAGAGCAGAGGACCCTATTACTCTCACAGTTGTATATGATTCCCTTAGCAGGTACATGAAAATGACTGAAGATCTACAGAAAGAACTTGCTGAGACCAGGACTACTCTTGGTAATGAAATTCAAAGTTTGAAAAGCAAGGTTAAAGATTTGGAGGCCCAGATAAATCAGCAAAATCAAAGCAAAGATGGATTGGATTCTACTGAAGTAGCAAAGGAGGCAAATTTGGATTCTCTTGAGATTCTAGCTGAAGTTGCTAGACAGTCTCATGTTGTTCCTCCTAAAGCTGCTGCAGCACCTAAATCTAAACCAATGATACTAGTTCAAAGAAGAAGTACAAGACAGTATTTGGCAAGGAAAGCTGCTGAAGCTTCAAAAGTATCTGGTGGTGATAATGATGTGCTGATGACTGAAGCTGTGGATATACTTCAGGAGAAACAATCATTAAGTAGGGTTGCTGCTGATCAATCTGCAGATACAGGAAATACATCAGGAGAAACATACTTTGTAGCTGGGAGAGAATACTTGAATTCTCCTATTCATCATTC
This sequence comes from Artemisia argyi, assembly GCA_030686995.1. Taxonomy (NCBI): domain Eukaryota; kingdom Viridiplantae; phylum Streptophyta; class Magnoliopsida; order Asterales; family Asteraceae; genus Artemisia; species Artemisia argyi. Next base: position 12,421 of record JARVZY010001769.1, read on the forward strand.
ATCTGAGAATTTACAAGTTTCTTCTGATAAAGAGGTTCAAGATGTACATGATGAACCTATGGCAGATGTGCATGTGTCTAATGATGATGTTGCTGCAGATAATGTTCCTCTTGATGATCTTGTTGAAGGAACAGATGATGATTTGGATGAGCTTGTTACAGCTGAAGAAAGAGCTGGACAAGAAGAACTGCTCCAACAATGGGAAAATTATAAGAAGAATACTAATCTAGCTGAGGAAGTACAAGCTCAGTTTGATGCTGAATTAGATTCAGAGACTCAAAGATATGTTTCTACCTTACCCATTACAAGACAAAGGGAATTGGATGCAGTTGTTCTAGAGTTTGATGAGTCAGATTGGCAGCTGATTGGAAAACATATGCTTGCAAATCCTACTGTAACTACTGAACTTATTGAAAAAAGGGTAGAGGATCAAGATTATGAATCTGAAATTGTGAAAATGTTAAAGATGAGGAAGAAGGCAGCTGATGAATTAAAAGCTAAAGCTAAAAGAGATAAACCTATGACTCAAGCACAGCAGAGAGATTATATGCGAATATATGTGAAAAATCAAAGAAGTTCTTTGTTTAACAATGCTTGGTCTAAACAACAGGTGTGGGGACTTCCATTTAACAAACTGGTTGAGATTTATAACAGAATCAAGGCTAGGAATGATAAAGATGGAATGGGTGCTTCCAAGAATATTCCTCTCCTTATTGCTGATACTAGTGCTACTGAGAAAGTATCTTTACCTGATACTTCTGCTGATGTACCTCATGTTACTGCTTCAGATCCTCCAACAAGGAAGATTGTGGATAAAGGTAAAGCAACAGTGATGACATCAGATCCTCCAACTAGAAAGAGAACTAGGAGACAATTGGAGCAAGAAAGAATGGGTGAAGAGACTGCTAGGAGGTTGGTTGAGGAACAAGAAGCTGCACAAAAGGCTGAGCTTGCCAGATTTCATGAACTGAAGACAAGAGAAGTTGAAATTCAAGCTGCTAGAAATAAACAAATCAGGAAGGCTATGGATGAACAATATGCCTCAGCTGCACTTGAATCTTCTGAAGATTCTGCTGATGAACAATTGGATACTCCATCAGTGAATACTGATGCTGCAGAAGGTGATTCTGCTGAAGCAGCAGTTCATGATGCTATTTATGTTCCTGGAAGAAGAGGAAATAGAATGGCTAAAGTAGGATCATCACATTCAAAACAAAGTCTAATTAATGTGAATGCTTCTGATGCTTCATTTATAAGGGAAGGATTATCTGATGATTGGCCAGAAGGAACTAGAGTTGTTCTGGTGAGTTGGGAGTTAAGTAAAGATGGTAAAATCAATACCATTTACAGATTGGATAATACTTCCATATCCTTTGCATTTCTTCAGCAGATTCTTCATCTTGTAAATTATCAAGATTTAGTCACTCTATATGAGTTGGTTATTAAGTATTATGCCACTCATACTCCTGAAGGTTCAGGATTATATTTGTTGGGTGATCTTCAAGTGTTGTTTGATTCTTCTACTCCTACTGGTGCAAGTTATGATATCTGGAAGAACAATCAGAAATGGAAAGTTCAGAGTTGGAAGTTCTATCCTATGCCTTATGTTCATGTACTGGAAACTACTACTGGTCTGAGGATTATTATGGATCTTACCAATAAATATCCTCTGAAGGTATCTCTGATGGAGAAAATGTTACAACAGAAGTTGGAAATTCCTCCTGATCCAGTTGGTAATACAAGATTGTTTGCTGAATCTTTGGTGAAGGTTTTCAAACAAAGGATTAAGACTTCCAGAGCAGCATCTGAGTAGAGATATTATGTTGTATATTTGTTTTATTCTTAAAAAAAAAAAAAAAAAAAAAAAAAAAAAAAAAAAAAAAAAAAAACTAACATTTTGTTGTATTGTATTTGTATGCAGATTTGGTTATCAACTTACATGATGGTGACTATTTCATCATAAAGTTGGCTAGTCCAAAGGGTACAGCTTTGGTAAAGACACATCAAATCTGTTGATAGCTGTAATGGTTTGCTCAAAACCATAGGGTTTTCAACTCACCCATGCTTTATTGCTGAGTAGTTGAAATGGTTGTCAATTGACCATGGATTCTGAATAATTGGCTAGCCCACATGTATATGGCTTGTGGTAAAGGCAGTGGAAAACCATATTTGGTAATCAGTTAACCAAGATGATTTTCATCAAAATAATTGGCTAGTCCTGAGCAAATGGCTACAGGTAAAGACATCTCAAATCTGTTTATAGCTGATGATTTGCTAAAAATCATGTGGTTATCAGTGTACCTTTGAACACTTGGCTACTCCAGTAGTGATGGCTATTGGTAAAGAGACATCAAATCCATTATTTTTAATGATTCACCTCTCACAGGAGTTAACACACCTGGAAGTGATGAGAATAGTATGAAACTAATTTGTTTTGATGTACATTTAGTCATTTGTTGCTGCAAAGAATGGAGCTTTCAAGTATATGCTGATCATAGAGATTCTGCTGAAAATAATTCTTTGCTGGTGCTATTTTATTACAATCCTCTTGGTATGTTATTTTGAAGATCTATCAAGAATCTTGAACTTAACCAGGTCAAATTCAAGATTAGGGGAAGATTGTTGGGAATTTTGTGAAGTAAGAATTCTGCTGCTGTTTCTGCTGAAAGGATCCTGCTGAAGAGTTGGTTTCTGCTGAAGCAGTGTATCTGCTGAAGACATAGTTCAGCTTTATTAGTTTCTGCGGATATAGTATTTCCGTGTTTTATGTAATGTAGTTTGGATATGCATGAGTTTATTTAGGAAGTGATAATGCATATCTTTTAGATGTTTTAGAGTATACGTTTCTTGAGAAACGGTTTAGGGTTCCTTGAGTATAAAAGGAACACACGGTTTATGTATTGAATAACTTTTAGAAAATTCACAAAGTCCACTCCCTGGACAATGTAATTGGAGATGTACAATCAGGAGTAAAGACAAGACAACAATTGATGTCTTCAGATCAACAAGGGCTTCTTGATGCCCTTTATGCTTCAAAACAGCATGAGTTTTCAAACTCTTGCTTATTTGTATGTTTTCTCTCAGAAGATGAACCAAAGAATATTAATAAAGCCCTTGAGAATTCAAGCTGGTTGGAGGCTATGCAAGAGGAGCTTCTTCAGTTTAAGATTCAAAAGGTATGGGTGCTAGTTGATTTACCAAGTACTATAAGGGTAATTGGTACTAGATGGGTTTTTAGGAATAAACGGGATGAAAGGGGCACAGTGATAAGAAATAAAGTTAGATTAGTAGCTCAAGGGTACACACAAGAAGAAGGGATAGACTATGAAGAAGTTTTTGCTACAGTAGCAAGGATTGAAGCCATTAGACTCTTTCTGGCTTATGTTTCATTTATGGGATTCACAGTTTATCAAATGGATGTCAAGAGTGCTTTCTTATATGGTACTATTGAAGAGGAGGTGTATGTCTCACAACCTCCTGGTTTTATTGATCCTGACCATCCAAACAAAGTGTACAAGGTTGTTAAAGCTTTATATGGCCTACATCAGGCACCAAGAGCTTGGTATGAAACACTAGCTTCCTATTTATTAGAGAATGGATTTTAAAGAGGCAAGATAGATCAAACACTTTTCACCAAGAAGCATAAGAAGGATCTTTTGCTAGTTCAAGTGTATGTGGATGATATCATCTTTGGATCTACAAGGAAGGAGATGTGTTTGGAGTTTGAGAAGCTTATGCACAATAAGTTTCAGATGAGTTCCATGGGGGAACTTACATTCTTTTTGGGTCTGCAGGTTAAACAGTCAAGAGAAGGAATCTTTATTAGTCAAGACAAATATGTTGCAGAGATTCTTAGAAAGTTTCAATTTGCTGATTCCAAAACAGCAAGTACACCAATTGATCTTGAGAAGCCACTTCTTAAAGATGTAGAAGGAACTAATGTGGATGTACACACATACAGATCTATGATAGGTTCTTTGATGTATCTCACATCATCAAGACCTGATATCATGTTCTCTGTTTGTGCTTGTGCAAGATATCAAGTAACTCCTAAGGTTTCTCATTTAACAGCAGTCAAGAGAATTTTTAGATATCTGAAGGGTCAACCTAGGTTGGGTCTGTGGTATTCTAAGGAGTCATTTTTTTTTACTTGGTAGCATACTCAGATAGTGATTATGCTGGTCCTAGCTTGGACAGAAAGTCAACAACTGGAGGATGTCAATTCCTTGGGTGTAGACTTATCTCATGGCAGTGTAAGAAGCAGACAATGGTGGCTACTTCAACAACTGAAGCTGAATATGTAGCTGCTGCAAATTGTTGTGGTCAAGTCCTATGGCTTCAAAACCAACTTCTTGACTTGGGTACAATTTCTTACATACCATTATTCATATTGATAATAGTAGTACAATTTGCATTATTAAAAATTCAGTGCAACATTCAAAAACAAAACACATTGAAATTAGACATCATTTTATTAGAGATTGCAATGAAAAGAGGTTAATTCAAGTAATGAAAATTGCTTCAGAACAAAACTTTGCAGATCTTCTTACAAAAGCTTTTGATGTTGGAAGATTTCAATACTTGGTAGCAGGTATTGGAATGCTTAATCTTTAAAAATTTTCAATATAATGTGTTCTAGTATATAGATTTTGTTAATGCATCTAACTTTGTAATCTAAAACTACTATTACCAATTAAAAGTTATTCATACAGTTAGTCCTATGCATTATTCTAAATTCAAGGCAAGTACTTTGTACATTGTTCTTTTGGTTTTAGACTAACAATTTCAGGTATAAATGTTTGAGCTCAAAGGCTATTTCAAGTGAAATCTATAAGCAACAAATTTCTGATCATTGCTGCTGAATGCTGATCATTGCTGCTGATATAATAGGTTCATGATAAAAAGTGTTTGGGATTTCAAAACTCCTTAAAACTTCTTTCATGGAACCTGATTATGATGTTTCATATTGAATTGATAAATTAGTGGATCAGTTAAATAACTGATACAACTCACTTTCTATCATTTTATACTCTCAAGTATAATGTGACTAATCTACGGATATTTGATAGAAAGAACAGCGAGCAATAGTGAATCTAACACTTGGGTTAGAGGTAACAAATGCCACGAGCTGGAAACCCTGTAAAGAAAGCCTTTTGAATAGGTTTATCTGTACACAGGCAGTTATTTATAACTGAAAACATTGGTTCTCACACAACCAGAGGTTGCTTTAAACCGAAATTTTGATTAAGTGTTAGTTACCACACTTAATCCCTTCAAAATGGTTAGAAGCAGTATGATTTTTCATCATAAATTCATGTTCATACTGCTAAGTCAAATATTTCTTAAAAAGGATTTTCAAAGAGGCTCAGAAAATCATCTAATGATGGATTATGAGTCAATGCTCAGTGATTCACCACTCATAGGAGGTTACACACCTATAAGTGATGAGGGCAGCATTTAAACTCTTAAGGAATTTATGGCTTCATGTACAAATTGTTTGAAAACATGGAAACTGCTAGATCAGATGATGGTTATATGATATGATTGTGAGAGATCTTCCAAACAGGGGAGGAAATTTCTCAAAAGAGAAATAAATCTCAGGGGAGGTTACAAAAGCCCTTTAAAGGAAGATTAACCAAAGAAAAAGAAGGAAAAGATAAGAGCATACAAGATGATGACATGGTTTCTACTGATAAAGAACAAGAACAGAGCTGATAGGAGAAAGTTCTATCTAGGTTTCAAGTTCAGTTCACTACGTTTGTTCATCACTTCCAAAGACATGCTGAAAGATGATTTCTACTTCTCGGAACAAGCATCCAAGGTACACAGCATCATTGCCTCTTATAATTCTTCAAGTTGAATATTGCACCATCTTTTAGTCCAAGATTGGAGCAAAGAACAGAAAGCAGATGAGTTACAGAGAAAGACATTCAATCACTCAAAAGAGAAGAAAGTTCAGATCACAGTCTGACAATGAAGTGTTTGAAAGATCTTCACAAAGTCCTCATTTAATTAAGAAAAACATGTTTGAATGTAATTCACATGTTTAGGGGAGGATTGTTGGGAATTAAATAATCAGAAGAATCAGTATAAAGGCTTAAGGAAATACATCAAGTATGTTTCTACTGATAAAGCACAAAGCACGTTTCCACTGATGGATTCTGCTGAAGAACATTTTCTACTGATAGTGTTTCTGCTGATGGATTCTGCTGATGCTACTATGACTCATACAATAGCTGTGTAGATAAGTACGACTTATTCTACTGACTCATATACAAGAAAATATCTTTGTTGTAGTCATCAAATTGAACACTCCAAGTGAGTTGTAATCTTAGATACACGTTGTATCTTAATGACTGACATGATAAGTCATCAACTAGCTAGAATGAAGCTTAGTCATAAGCTAGTAAATTAGATGAGTCATATAGATTGTAAAAGATCTTTCCTTGGACTATAAAAGGAAGATCTTAGATATGTGTATAAATATGCATGTGACGAGTGTGATAGTGATAGTGATAGACATATACATACAAAAAAACATTAGAACAAAACACAAGATTCAAGGTCTTTGTAACCATAGTGATAGTGAAGATCACTCGTATTATTCTGAATAATATTGAATCGTTTGGTGAAATACTTTCATTCTTCTTTGTTAAATAAACACAAGCATCACAGTTCTATTTCCAATAAACATTCTAAGTGTGGTTAAGTAGATTCCGCATACTTAATCATATTCACTCAAAGTTTCATATTTACACATTAAAAGGTCCAACACCTATAGTGTGTGATCAAATCAAGTGATCCTCTCAGTCCCTCATATCACGAACCTTAATCACTTGTGAGTGAGTGCGAATATAGTTGATAGATCTTTTGGAATGGCAGCCCGCCTCTGTCAAGGTGATCACTTGGCAGGAGGTGTGCTATATTCGAGGTATTATGGAAATTTGGCACATTTCCTGTCACCGAGGGCCCCTTGTCATTTACATCCGCTGTGGTGTAGGTGATTGTTATTATCTTTATGATATGTCGAATCAATGTTAAGGCTTCTGTTTCGTGAGGCTTAGGAGCAATATTTCACCAATTTACTCAAGACCTGTCTATCTTGGCTTGTTTATTTCAAATGCTTGACTTGTGTTCACACTATTACTATTTAAACTACTATGGATTCACTCAACCGTTGTGTTGACTTTTTAAGCATGTTTATCTTAGGAAATTAGCAGGCATGGGGGCACGGAGCTGGCAAAAGGGCACACAAGACCTCCCTTTTTATTTCAATAATTAAATCATTTTTACAAACTCATCACTTCTTGAGTTTTCATGGAATGATATTGACTATCTTTTGAATTGTTTTCTATGAGTATGACTATGTACTAAACTGTAATGACTAAAGATGTTTGTAACTCTGACTATTTGAGTTTTCATGGAATGATATTGACTATCTTTTGAATTGTTTTCTATGAGTATGACTGTGTACTAAACTGTAATGACCCCGATTAGACTTCCGCTGCTTATCAAATTTTCGGGGTGTTACAACCTCCAACAACTTGAGATTGTTGTGTACCTAATACAATATAAACTTACACATAAGTAAACTAAGTATAACAAACAAGGAAATTCACTTGACTTAAAATTTGTAACTTAAATTACATTTAGTGGAATGTTGACCTCCTTATCTGCTTCATTGCTTTTTCGTCTTGTTGGTGCATTGAACGTTTGTTCGTCCTCAATTATATCTGAACTTGCCCCATCATTAGCCAACCAAGTACCCATCCTAGCAACCCTTTCTACTAGAATAAGCCTACCTGAATTAGTCTTCCCACCCCTCATTTTCAAGTGACCTCTGTTACTACTCCTACCTCTCTTATTTCTTGTTTTCATAAAAAAGGCTCTGCCATCACTCAACACCCCCCTCATATTTGATGATCCCATTTCAAACTCGTTAATTTGATTACTCACAAATCTTGGAATATCATGGTCATCTATAAGCTCTTCTTCTGTGTTTCGCTTCTTTTTTGGCCTACCTGCTTGACCTTTTTCTTTTGGAACAGATGCTATACTTGGGTTTTTACAGCCATTTTTGTTGTGGCCAGGTTCACCACAATTTTTACAAGTCATGACGACACCTGTCCTACTAATTTTGTGGCTACCAGGCTTTGATTCATGGGATGCCATAACCCAGTTTTTCTTAGCCCTACCGGGCATTCTCTTTGCAACAGGACCTAATATTCTAGAATGATTACTAGTATCAGACCAAAAATCTATTCCATCGATAGGTTTTATGTACTGACTATAGGCTAACAGATACATATCCTTCCTAAAACACTTAGGGACATACTCTTCCACAAAGTTACCCAACTTAAAGATACATGCTATTGCATGACAAGAGGGCAAACCTGATATCTGCCACATTCTACACGAGCATGTTCTTTTAGGCTCATCCACTCTGAATGCATCAACGCCCTTCCTCACTTTAAATTTGTTACCACCACAAGGAACCACATGCCAAAACCCGTGAAAACATAATGAAAATTTACAAAGATATATATCTTGGCAAACAACAATGTCTTATTCACTTTTATTGAAATATTATTGTTACCTTTGTTGATCCTTTGAACGTTCCATAATTTTTTGAATGTTGGGGTAAATATCGCCCCTCCACTTCTCCATTAACAGTCTCATAGTATGCATCCTCTCCATTACAATGATTTTCATTGACTCTAACATTGTAATTATTGGTTTGTGCCTCACGCTTACTAAAACAGGATTAAAACATTCGCTAAAACCATTTTCTTGGGTCTTTCTTCACCAAGAAATCGTGTGCCTTTGTATTAGCCCTTTTGATTTTATCCATCACCTTCTTATGGAGCTGTGGGTATGAAGCTTTGGCAGCCCACCAAAATAGCCCTCTAAATTCCTCACCGCTGAATTGTTTCCTGAAACCCTCGTATATGTGTCGGGCACACTGGCGATGCTCCACAAGTGGCATGACATCCTTCACAGCTTCAATTAAACCCTAGGAAAATATTTCATAATAACTGTTATTAGTATGCAAGGTAAAGTTATTGTGTGTATGATTATTGACAGATGGAAATAATATGCAGAGCAAGTTATTACCTTGTGCTGGTCTGACATTAGGGTCAAACCCTGTCCAGGAGGAATTTCCAAATCTTCGCCTAACAACTTCAGAAACCAGCTCCAGTTATCCTTATTCTCTACTGTTACAACATCCCATGTGACCGGGAATATGTGGTTATTCCCGTCTCTACCTACCGCTGTTAAGATTCGCCATGGTTTGGTTTTTTAAGAAGCAACCATCCAAAGCAATTATCCTACGGCAGCCTAGTTTCCAACCCTCTTTCAAACCATTGAAACAAACGTAAAATCTATCAAACTATGTTTTCTCATCAGGGTTGACGGCCACACCTACTTTAACTGTACTACCTTCATTTGAGTCAACTAACGCCTTTGCATAAGACCTAAGTAACCAATATTGATCCTGGGTGGTAGCATCTCTTTCATTCAAAGCGTATATATTTGCATTTCTATATTGGCTACGACTAACATTGCATTTTTATTTTCGTTGGACTAGTTCAGCTAGATTCATTAAAGTGATATCCGGGTTCATCCTAATGCTATCTCCAAATAGCCTAGTTATCCATTTGTAATTAACCAACCTGCCATAATGAATGGAAACTCCTAACACATGTACGGGTATCTTTCAGAGATATAGCCAACCTTGAATGTTGCTTTGTCTTTCATCATCTTCCCATAACACCTCCATTGGCAGTGTGAGCTACCAGCTGTTTCCGAAGGATACTTAAGATAGTTTCGTTGTTTCCCTCTACTTGGATCCTTAAAAGACTGTTTACGTTGGCCACATTTTGCAATCAGCTTGTTTTTTGTGCTCTTTTCAAATCAAATTTACAAACCATTTGCCAACGCATAGTACGTTAGGCACTCTTTAAACATGTCTACATTTGGGTATTTATGTCCAAGCTGTGAACAAAAATGCAAAGTATATTAAGGCTTTGTTAGAAATAATACATTGAAAATGTTTAATAGTAAAAATGTAAGAAATCTTACCAATGGTTTCTTCAATCTCCAGTGAGTATCATCATCGTAGACAGGGTACTTGTCATCATTCTTTCTAGTATTGTGAACAATAGAAAAAGGGTCAGTTATTCCAACTCCATTACCCTTTAATTTTTTCAACAAACGTTCCATGAACCTTTCATGTTCTATAACTAATGACCCTAAACCATTGGGCCCTGGCCCATCAACAACCTCAGGTGATTCGTCGTCATGTTCATGATTAGATTCTTGGGCATCTTCGTCTTACTCTTCATCATTTTTCTGTTTTTTTTTCCGCTTTCGCAATTCAGTAACCTCATCTTCTCCATTACTAAGATAATCATAGGACTTATCCGATTCACAACTAGAATCATATGACTCATACCCGGAAGACTCATAATCACACCTGAAAATGTTGTGATCACTTTCAATATCGGAATCTGATGATGCATTTGGATTGGTGCTCTATCTTATGGTGATACCATTACCTCTACGAACATTGGTTGCATTAAGTTGTGGTGCCTTTTTTTTATGTCATAAGAGACTTCCCCTTATCTAGTCTTCTTTGCCTCGCCATCATAACTTTATCAATGTTGGCATCTAAATCATCGTTATGAGCTTGCAAACCATTTTCATTACCCACCAATGTATTGGCAACCCTTTGTGGAAGTGCCTCGTCAACCCTATCTGGTACAACCTCATTTGTAAAAATATTAACCACTGTTTCTGGAAGTACCTTATCTACACGCCTACTCGGTGTAACCTGATCCGGAACCATATCAACCAGCTGATTGTCCACCACATTATCATTATATGCTACAATGTCATCCACACCCGTATCGTCTACAACCTGATTAGCATTCACATTATCTGCTACCTCATCTTCAAGTATCAAAGGGTAATCGAAACCACAGTCATCATTACGCCAAATTTATGGAACAAAACCTTTCCATCAAAGTCTTTTCTCACAGGCCTTTCTTTTAGGGAGGGGGGGGGGGCGGGCAGACCTTAAGTAAGGAGAATGAGCTTCTTTCTCAGCCCAAGTAATCAGCTCATGTACAGTCATATTACCGGCATCCTTTTTCAAGTTTTCATGATGCTTCTTTTTTGAAGTAACCTCAGAGTCGGAACTCTCTAAACACAAGTTTTGATGATAATGGGGTGCTAAATTTTGAGGCGAATGAGCAACATATAAGTTTACTGTCTTATGTTGTTTAGCTAGATCATATAATGGATGGACATCAACATCCCTTTCAATTATTTTTATACCCCCACTATCGATATCTAACTCAGGAATACATATGAACAAAGCCAATATGTTTTGCCTTATCTTAGCAAGAAAAATATCTAACAGATGGCTAAACATAATCCTATGAGATGATGAGGCCTCCATTAGAATTTCTCTACAGTATACATATCTTAAAGGATCAAACATAAAAATACCATTGTAATGTATTTTGAAAACCACATCAAGTGGTAAGTCCATGACACCTGTTACAACAAAATTAACTAATAAAAAACCTAATTTCAAAAAACCCTATTAAACATATTTTTATAATGAATTATTGCAATTGGTTTAAAAAAAACATTAAATATTAGATAGAATATATATTGTTTGATGCCAAAATTAGAAATCTGACAGTGATTGGGCGAATTTATTATTTTGGACGATTTAGCTTTTGGTAACACTTTTTGGGGATCATGAAAGCGATACATGATGAAGCATGTGTGGTTAAAAAGATGAAAAGATTGTACTTGAAATGAATAAACTAGTACAAGGTTGCCTTGTTGTCACTGGTTTGAGGTTGGGATGTGGTGGGGGAGAAGAGAGCGTGTGTGTGACTGTGTTTAATTCCACACCGCCAGTTACAAGAAGAAGAAGAAGAAGAAGAAGAAGAAGGAAAAAAAAACTATCTTTAACCGGTAACTTGGGTGAGGGGTGGAATACCCACTTGTGGACAAAATAGTCGACTTTCACCCACCAACAAGGAAAAAAAATAATTCGCTTCGCAAAAGTGCTTTTTTTTACAAATATGATGCTTTATTTTGGTATTAGGCCTTTAGTCATTTCACTTTGGTGTTTGCACCAAAGAATTCCTACAGGGGAATTGTTAGATTATGGACATTATTTTAGTAGTTGTATGTTAGGATCGAACTCGAGATCACGGGATTGCACACTTTACGTATGAAAGTAAATGAATAATAATTATATATAAATGTTATATTAATTATTAGAACGTAAACAGGTAATGATCGTTAACATTTAATGGAAATGGCTAATGACCATTAGACGATAAAAGGAAAGGGACTATAGATGAAAATTGGAATGTCAAGAAGGTTCCGGAAACCCTTTGAGGGTGTATGGGACGATTGGCTAAGGGTATCCCACATTGCTTGGTGAAGCTTTTGTTTCAAGTTTTCTATCCTATATAAACACACAAGGTTTCATTGTTTTCATAACTTGAACACATAATCTTGTGTGTTTTCTCTTCTCTTCTCCTTGCAATTTTTCGACACCCCATTAAAGTTTAAGGGAGTCGAAACTTTGTATTCTCTAGTGTTTGTGCTCGCTTTACTTGCATAAACGTTTACTTGAAGTAGTACGTGTGTACAACATCATGAATCAAACACATCATTGTTTGTTTCTTGGATTTGTTCAGATAAACCCTTATTAGGGTTCTTGAGTTAAAGATTGCATTTGATTCTTGTTTGGGCTAGAATCACTACGGCACATTTACTATTTATATTTGATTAATTAATTACATGTTATATGATCTTGTTATAATTGCTTCCGCTATGCTCACTTGATGTGATTGGTTTATTTTATATGAATGTCATGATATTATAATTCCAACAGTGTCATCTAGAGCCGTTATAATGTGTAATTAATTATCGAAACGCATAAAAATTGAATCTTGATTCGTTTAATTACATGTTTTTAGGGTTTTTCGATTCCTAACCCTAATTTTTTTGATTTGGGTCATTTGACCTTATTAGATATTTAGGGTTTTGGTTTTGATTTTAATATGATTAGAAACCCTAGGATGTCATGTAATTGGTTGTGCGTTTTAGTAAACAATCTTAGTGCAATATCTTAATTGTTAAGCGTAATCCATGAAAAAGTGCATATTTGCATGGATTTTATTGTGTGATAATTTAAATGGTTTAAATTGTATATATATGAATTAATTGTTAAGTTATATCGAAACATGTAAATTTATTAGTAGATGTCGAATTGGAGAAGACTCCAATATTAAGTAATCAATTATGTGCTATGTGATATTTGTTTAGTTTTGGCTTACGCAATCGATTTATCGATGTATGTGGCTCTTTTTCCTAGAAGAAGAAAGCCTTAATTGAATAAATACGTTATACACCTAGATTTGATTATTAATAGGACTATTGAATAAGATTTGCATGTGGCTATATGTTTTATACATATTTAATTGTTATGTTATGTATAAGTTTATTTGGTTGTTTATTTTTTATTTTATATTACTTGTTTTGTTTATTATTATGTTAGACATGTTTATAAACGAAAAGGGTAATTTTTTGAATAGAAAAATAATACGGACTAAATAAATGGTGAAATTGTTTTGGTTTTAAGAGTAAATTTCAAAGGATTGGTTGATTGATGTTTTTGTACGTAGTGTGCGAAAGGCGGACCGAAGGTTGCCATCCAATGTACTTGTAGAGAGGGGTTTTTAAAGCTCATGCACCTACCGGTTCTCTACAACTGCTTGGTTGCCGACTCTAGACTTACCTATATCACTATATTACGTACAATGTCATCTTAAGGGTGAATTAACCACAATTCCACAATGATTATCCGAAACACTAAGCCTTAGGGCTTATGCAAAAGTACGATATAGTGGACGATAATTGTTGGTAATTCTTTAATTGGTGAACCCGATACCTCAATCAAAACTTTGTTATTTTACTCTTAGCAAATTGGTAATAAAAATGTTTTGAAAAACCAATGTTATGAAGCTGTATGCATGCTTCTTCATACATTATTTTGATTACACGTCAAAATTTAATACCCTTATAAAATTAAGTCGAATGCCATCTAATTATGAACACTTGAAGTTGTAATTTACGTCATGTGAGAACTTGGCGAGATTGCAATGGAGAGGTAAATTTCATAAATTCATTGCTAGCAGATCAACTGATGTGATGGATTTTTGAGTTTGCAGTTTTTAAGTTAGACGACTTAAATTGAGAAGGAAGTGAGATCTTGGACTCAAGGCATTAAGATGGGGATCAAACATGCTTACAATACAAATGTTTTGTGATTGTAAATCCCATAAATCTATGAATTGCAATATGATATTTGCAATTATTGTTCGACAATTACCTTGTTGAATACTATCATTACTAGCAGATCAACTGATGTAAATGATGGACGATCCTACAATGTATGTAGCACCTTTAGAGCTAGGATCCAAATAGACATAGTACCATTACATCAGTTGATAGCATTCAACAAGTTAATGTGCTACATACATTGCATGCCCAATTTTTCAAGTTAATAGCATTTGGTGGATAGTCCATCATTTACGTAGTAGAATACACTCTTTAGTACATAAGTAACTGTTATGTATGGACATTCAAATGGGTAGGAAAGTTAAAAGCACACTATTTTCTTTCACTGGATATGAAACATTTACAATGTTGTCAAATTTAGTGGGAGTATTGTGTACTTATTACTGAATAAGGAATTGTTGTAATGATCTTTAATTCAGTGGGAGTTACAAGCTTTGACATCTTGGTAGCTAAAGATAATTACTTTCCAAGTGTAGACACTCATACTTTTAAGGATAGTCTTGTACGTTTCCTTACTAGACATTGTTGTTCTACATCTCCTTCTTATGCTAAAATCTATGACACAATCATATTGATCACATAAACAAATGCATGGCATGTTGTTTATCAACTATATGAGGTTGTTTCATGCACAAGTGGGAGAAATGTTATCTTTAATGTGTGCAAGAAACAACTCATAAAGATATGATTTAATGGATCCTCTTGACTACAAGGTAAGAGAATAATGTTCTAATATGAATTATACTAAGATAATTCTAGAAACACTTGGTGTTACAATTTATGTTATGTGAGAGCTTAGCTAGATTGCAACAACAAGGTGAATTTCATATTTCATTACTAGCAGATTAACTGATGTAATTGAACTATGAGAATTTGCAGTTTCTAAATTAGAATAATGTTCTAATATGAATTATACTAATCTAATTCTAGAAACACTTGGTGTTACAATTTATGTTATGTGAGAGCTTAGCTAGATTGCAACAACAAGGTGAATTTCATATTTCATTACTAGCAGATCAACTGATGTAATTGAACTATGAGAATTTGCAGTTTCTAAATTAGATACCTATTAGAACATGTGTCAATATGATATCAAGACTACTTTAATTAGTATATTTATGAATTCAAGGAATGACATAAATTAATTAAGTAATATAATGCTACTTCAATCTGAATATTTATGTGTTCTTTGAATGACATAAATAAATGAAGAAATAATGTTATTTACATTATTATGAAGTAATAAATTAACTTGAAATTACTATTGAAACCAAAAGATGGTGTTCATAATTACTTTAGTTAAACATGTTTTTGTTTCATTGTAAAGATATAAACATAAAGTCTTTTAATTGTTACAAGACTTATAATAAAGTAAGACGTTATCTTGTTATGTGTTTTAATTAAGGCATATCACTACTAGAAAAAGGGCTATCCTTGACTCCAAATGCGAGTCAAGAAGAGGTCTTATGACGCGCAAATGCGAGTCAAGGAAAGACCAGTCATAAATCTTCATGACTCGCATTTGTGCGTCATCCCTCTATGACGCGCACTTATGACCCACGTTTTATGACTCTTTTTGGCGAGTCATAACCTAATTTTTTTTTTTTAAAAAATCAATTTTTTCAGTTCCTAATTTTTCTATTAAATGACAATTAAAAACCTGATAATACAAAATTAAAAATACAAATATCAAAATAACGCATTTCATATATTAAAAACCTGATAATACAAAACTGATGCATGGGAATCGCACCAGGCTTTACCTCTCGAGGGATCTCGAGAAGCTTACAACCCCCACCAGGCAGTGTACCTGATCGTTGTAGTATAGTATAGTGACAAGTACCGGGGGATTGATCGTTCAGCTTAGGAATAGTGTCGCTAGAATTAGAAAGCCTAAATACTAGTTCTAAAGGTGAGGGATGATTATTTTTTGGGTTTTTATATTTTATGGAAAGCAAATTAAAATCTCGGGTTTGAAGGATTTGGCGGAATTAGTTGCTAATCAACTAACCCAATACTAAGATGCAATCAAAATAAAATACTAGAAATGAAAATAAACTAATTTATACTAAGGTTGTGAGCAGTAATTGGAGAAAATGTGTTTACTTAGATTTCACTACTCCCTAGATATCTTTTACACGTTAATTACTTGTTATAATTGCATGGATGACGGATTGTATTCCTTAATACCATTCATGGGGTGGCACACATAACTCCCCAATTCTATGAGCTCTTATCTCCTCCTACACCATGCCCAGCACAACTATAGGGATTGTAAACAGTGGCTCATGCATTAAATACAACCAATAAAGACCTAGTGCGCGTTGGTTCATGTTTCTTAAGACGTTCAAGCGTGTTACCAATTGGAGATCTGCCAGTTTTCTTAAGCCTAACATATAAATCATTCATCCAAGACAAGAATAAACAAGTAATCAACACATAATCAATATCTAGGTTTCATTAGATCTAAGCAAACACAAGATAGATCTAGCCTAGCATGATAGAATTAAGACAAGAACATGATATAGACAACCAACACATAGACATATTGATTGAATTAGAAGAACACTTATCTTGATTAATCATGCAAGGTATCAAGGGGTTGGAACCCTTGAAAAACCTGTAAAGTTACACCAAAATCGTACTTAGGGTTTCTCCCAAAACTTCTCTTTTTTAAATGTGAAAAACTAGAAAACTATATATAGAAAAAGGGGTCTGACGGCGTCAAGACCAATTAGGTGACGCCGTCACCTCGCCGCCAAAACAATCCTCGGACTGCCTAGATCTACATTTGACGCCGTCAAGTACAAAACATTTCCAGGCCGTCATGACTTTTACTCTTGACGCCCTACCTTCATGACGCCGTCAAAACTCTTCTGGGTCGTCATGGAATTTTACTGTTGACGCCGTCAGGGAACTACTCTTGACGCCGTCATGCACTGTTCCCAGCATGGAAAATTAAGACTTTGGCGTTTTCTTCACTTTTATGCTCCAAAAACGTCCGAATTGCTTCCTTTTCTAGATTTCACTCCCAAGGTACCTAAAATCACAAAAGGAACGATTTAGGGCAATATTTGATCAAATAAATTCAGATTCGGGCTTAAATGACCCCCTAAAAACGGATTATTTTTCGCCTCATCATATACCCTTACACTTGAGATTTGCTTGTCCTCAAGCAAATGGGCTTTTATTCTACTCAAAATACAAGTTAGGGGTCATTTAACACTAATATAAAAGTAATTACAACAAATAATCGTTCCACTAAAGACCAATAGACAAGCACGGAGGTCATACACAAGCACCTCACAAATAGTGTTTAGATACTCACATCTCTCGGGTGTAATAAAGTGTAAATTACAATATGGAAACGGAAGATATCTCTCACTACTTGTCATAGCAAAATAGATTACCATAGGCTTGGGAAAGGATCAAACATCCACCACATGGCGTAAGCACCTAGGATAAACTATCAAAGAGGTCTTTTAAAGGGTTGTAACGTTAGGTGTAGGGATATGAAATACACGGTTTTGTTGGATAAAAGAAGTTTTACTGGTGGCGAGTTAACAATCTTGGTTAATTACACGTACAATATGGCGTTGCTAAGCCAAGACTAGACTCGACTGTCACAACTCACCATTTCACGTCATTTACCATTTCAGGTCATTTTCCCAAACTTCGACTTTTTACTATTCATAAATCACTATTCATCAAAACACTATTCATCGTTTTACTATTCATCGTTTTCAAGGTCAGTTTGATGTTCTGAGAAACTTTTTGAAAATTTACTATTCACCGAACACTATTCATTTCCGGAAAAGTTTTCACCATTCACTTGCATTACTCATTTCATCGTAAATTTAGTTTACGGGTATTCAAATTCGCGTAACCGGATTGGTTTAGGTGCGAATTCATTTCATTAGTGTTAAGTACACTGCATACGGACTGGGGATAGTCTGCATATCATCATAACAGCATTTTCATGTTATACCACTCTCAGGATTTTCAAATTTCTATATTCAGTACATTTAACGTTTTTACGTATACGTAATTATAATAAACGTTAACACCCGGTTTATACACGACGAATATATCTAAATATTCCCACAATGGTCCCGACATATTTTTATATCCATTTTAACATCATAAAAGTTATAACATTCAGTTACCCAGTATTTTGGAAATTTATTTTATTTATAACGTACGCGTATGAATATAACGACGGTTTTCGTTAAAACTAAACAATAATCACCCGATCACTCAGTAAATGTACCCAACATATTTTTAATATGTTTTTAACATTTTTATAACTTTATTTCATCCCGGTATACTTCGTGAACATTTATTTCTAATAAAACCGGTACCCGATCGTAACTAAAAACCACAAACTAGCACAAATTCTTACATGGTTTTCTAATTAAATCCCAAGTACCCTAACCCCCCCCCTCCTACCCTTGAAAAACCGGACCATGACCACCCCTTTTAACCCCTAGCATTAACTTAACCATTTTATACTAATAAACCACTTAAAACATAACTTTACCAATTTTTACAAATCATAATCCAACTTTTGAGCTAAGAACACTTTTCATCTCATCTTCTTCCATTTCCTCTCCAAACCCACGACTTATTATTGATCTCCATGATCAAGTGATCATTTTTCATAAAGTAAAACACCAAAGTTGTTCATTTTACAAGCCTAATCAAGAATCAAGCAACAAAAACACAAGAACATCAAGCATAATCATCCTATAATCATCTCATTTTATCAAGTAAGTTTTCATCTTTATTTTTTCATGGATCATCCTATTTTTACATGTATTACATAAGTATCATGCTAAAAACCATGTACAAGTAGCTATACCACACTTTATTTTGGCTAAAAAGAAACATACAAACCCTAACTTTTTTGTTATGAATCCCCTAGCTCTAATAACTTGGTTAGGAGTCCATGGCACCCTAAGAAGGTGTATGGTAAGATTAGATTAGCCATGTGGTGATTACAAGAGGTTTGGTGATGGTAGAAATTAGTTTTTAACCTTGGAAACTTGATTTGGAACCTATTTTAGACATGCTGTCCTGTTTTGTAAAAATCTGGAAAATCAGTAAACACCAAGGAAACTTTGGCAAAATTTTTAGAAAATACTTTCAAAAACGAAGCCGTAGGCGAAAGAACGGGTTAAAAAGAGTCTATAACGAAGGAGTTATGATTTTTACAAGATTGTAGACGAAAAGTATTTTTCAGAAAATGTTTGCTGTTGGACGTTTTACATTGGACAAAAAGAGACTTTAGACGTAACCCGGAGAAGCCGAGCTTTCCAAAATATATTACTACATACTAAGACGAAACCGTGGATATAAAGAACAAGTAAAACGGACAAGTAACGACAAAGATATACTCGTTTGAATATCGGCTAAAACCATTTTCTATTTGACAGCTTTTATTAAATTTGGCGCAAAAACTACGAAGTACATTTTCAAGCTAGAAGTAATATCAAGTACCGAGCTTTATAACTAATGTAGTATTAGTTATTACGAGTATGTTTTCATCATTTCAAGGATTACAACCCGAGTATTTCAACGCTAACATGGAAACTTACGTTATATATATATATAAGTATATATATATTATAACTAGCTATTTATATTTTCTAATAGCAATATTTTCCAAATTCTTGGAATATATATTTTTGATAATACAAGTGTTTTTCCAAAGAGTAGAGTGGTATAGAAACATGTGCATGGACATTCATAACATCATTTCATGATCTAAAGTAGATCGTTCATCATTCATATTAGGTTGCGGCTAGTGTGCGCACCTTGTTTTTCAGCTCATTACATGTTCATGGTACCATTATATTGGGTTGCGGCAGCTAATTGTTCATTGGTGTTCATTTCATTTCATCACAGTTTCATCAGTTAAGGTGAGTCATAGCCCCTACTCTTTTAAATTGTTTTACAAACTCTTTGGGGAGAATACATGTTCGTTTTACTTAAATGCATTACTTACTTTACATGGTTGATTACTCAAACATTTTCAGCTTTATCTAAATACTTGTTTGATTATCCGAGTACAAAACAATTCACTTGCTACATACTTGCTATTTACTCATAGACATGAGTGCATAAATTTAAACTATTTACCGATTGCCTAAGATTGCCTAAGTTAAGGACCTATAGCTACAATTTCAACGGGTATAGATTTACCTGCATTGGGTATGTTTGATTACCTACAATTTCAACGGGTATAGATTTACCTGCATTGGGTATGTTTGATTACCTACAATTTCAACGGGTATAGATTTACCTGCATTGGGTATGGATTTACCTACAATTACTTGGGAGCGTAACCTCCTACAGATAGCTAGAAAACCTTTTTGGTGCCTTGAACTTAGTGCAATCAATATTCATTTTATGAGTTTTGCTTATGGTCAGATTCATTTTTATGGCGACATCGCCATGGCTACATTATCACTCTTACCTTTATATAGCAGTATTGCTACATTTATCTTTGAATCTTGATGCAAGTACTACCTTTGTTCACGTAAACATATTACATTTGGCAGTGGGTTGTAAACACACAGGTTACAAGTCTCTTATGGCGGGACTTGGAACTGAGTGGATTTACGATGCCTTTGCTGGGAAATCTTTATTTCAATGCATTACATTCTTTTTCACAAGACTCTATGAACTCACCAACCATTGTGTTGACACTTTAGCATGTATTTTCAGGTTTTAAGCTATGGCACGCTACTGGAGGTTTTGGCAGGGCATGGCATGGTCATAGAAGACTCTGATTTTTCATATGGGGACCGTTTTAAACTATTTTAAGGGCCTACTTCCGCACCACTTTTAACAATGTAAAAATCAACATTTTGATTTAACTATTTTATTCTAAATGATTCAAGTGCAAACTATTTTTGAACTAGTGTTGTAATACCGATTGAGTTACACCCCAGCTACATGTATGCTTCCGCTGGACCCGATTTTGGGGGGTGTGACAGATTGGTACCAGAGCTTTGGCTATAGCGAACTAAGTGTTTTTTTTTAAAACCTAGACTATAGCTACTTTCAAGAAAACTTAACCCTATGACCGTCACGTGCCTGCCTGCCAAGCTGAAGCCTCATTTGTGGTTAGTTGCTGACTTAGGTGATGAGATTTGTGTCTCATTATCTGATATATTATATTCATTTATTATAGTTGTTTACTATAATTGTCTTTCATATAAGCATGTTCACGTATCATATATGTCACCGCATTATGTTTTTCCTTGCATAGTTTCATCATTTGACCTCGAGTTTGGTCACCTGCCTTAGTCTTTCTGAACGTCTTGGTATTTGTGAAGGACATAGTATTAGTATAACTGAGCTGAGTATTTCAAAATTCATGGAACCTCGGTGGAATATAGACTAGTCACCTATATTCAACCCGGGATAGTGGGACATAGGCTGACTACCTATATCCGACTCAGAAATGAATTTTGCAACACTGAGAATGGTTATAATAAAATTCTGTCTGGATTGAATCCTTTACTCATTTTCCAAATGTTTCATGCATGTGTGTATACCCTCATTGTCAGAACATTCATACTTTTCATCACCTTTTCACCAATATGTTTTCAGAGACCAACATAAACTGAACTTCGGGACGAAGTTCCTTTTAGAGGGGAAGACTGTCACAACTCACCATTTCACGTCATTTACCATTTCAGGTCATTTTCCCAAACTTCGACTTTTTACTATTCATAAATCACTATTCATCAAAACACTATTCATCGTTTTACTATTCATCGTTTTCAAGGTCAGTTTGATGTTCTGAGAAACTTTTTGAAAATTTACTATTCACCGAACACTATTCATTTCCGGAAAAGTTTTCACCATTCACTTGCATTACTCATTTCATCGTAAATTTAGTTTACGGGTATTCAAATTCGCGTAACCGGATTGGTTTAGGTGCGAATTCATTTCATTAGTGTTAAGTACACTGCATACGGACTGGGGATAGTCTGCATATCATCATAACAGCATTTTCATGTTATACCACTCTCAGGATTTTCAAATTTCTATATTCAGTACATTTAACGTTTTTACGTATACGTAATTATAATAAACGTTAACACCCGGTTTATACACGACGAATATATCTAAATATTCCCACAATGGTCCCGACATATTTTTATATCCATTTTAACATCATAAAAGTTATAACATTCAGTTACCCAGTATTTTGGAAATTTATTTTATTTATAACGTACGCGTATGAATATAACGACGGTTTTCGTTAAAACTAAACAATAATCACCCGATCACTCAGTAAATGTACCCAACATATTTTTAATATGTTTTTAACATTTTTATAACTTTATTTCATCCCGGTATACTTCGTGAACATTTATTTCTAATAAAACCGGTACCCGATCGTAACTAAAAACCACAAACTAGCACAAATTCTTACATGGTTTTCTAATTAAATCCCAAGTACCCTAACCCCCCCCTCCTACCCTTGAAAAACCGGACCATGACCACCCCTTTTAACCCCTAGCATTAACTTAACCATTTTATACTAATAAACCACTTAAAACATAACTTTACCAATTTTTACAAATCATAATCCAACTTTTGAGCTAAGAACACTTTTCATCTCATCTTCTTCCATTTCCTCTCCAAACCCACGACTTATTATTGATCTCCATGATCAAGTGATCATTTTTCATAAAGTAAAACACCAAAGTTGTTCATTTTACAAGCCTAATCAAGAATCAAGCAACAAAAACACAAGAACATCAAGCATAATCATCCTATAATCATCTCATTTTATCAAGTAAGTTTTCATCTTTATTTTTTCATGGATCATCCTATTTTTACATGTATTACATAAGTATCATGCTAAAAACCATGTACAAGTAGCTATACCACACTTTATTTTGGCTAAAAAGAAACATACAAACCCTAACTTTTTTGTTATGAATCCCCTAGCTCTAATAACTTGGTTAGGAGTCCATGGCACCCTAAGAAGGTGTATGGTAAGATTAGATTAGCCATGTGGTGATTACAAGAGGTTTGGTGATGGTAGAAATTAGTTTTTAACCTTGGAAACTTGATTTGGAACCTATTTTAGACATGCTGTCCTGTTTTGTAAAAATCTGGAAAATCAGTAAACACCAAGGAAACTTTGGCAAAATTTTTAGAAAATACTTTCAAAAACGAAGCCGTAGGCGAAAGAACAGGTTAAAAAGAGTCTATAACGAAGGAGTTATGATTTTTACAAGATTGTAGACGAAAAGTATTTTTCAGAAAATGTTTGCTGTTGGACGTTTTACATTGGACAAAAAGAGACTTTAGACGTAACCCGGAGAAGCCGAGCTTTCCAAAATATATTACTACATACTAAGACGAAACCGTGGATATAAAGAACAAGTAAAACGGACAAGTAACGACAAAGATATACTCGTTTGAATATCGGCTAAAACCATTTTCTATTTGACAGCTTTTATTAAATTTGGCGCAAAAACTACGAAGTACATTTTCAAGCTAGAAGTAATATCAAGTACCGAGCTTTATAACTAATGTAGTATTAGTTATTACGAGTATGTTTTCATCATTTCAAGGATTACAACCCGAGTATTTCAACGCTAACATGGAAACTTACGTTATATATATATATAAGTATATATATATTATAACTAGCTATTTATATTTTCTAATAGCAATATTTTCCAAAGTCTTGGAATATATATTTTTGATAATACAAGTGTTTTTCCAAAGAGTAGAGTGGTATAGAAACATGTGCATGGACATTCATAACATCATTTCATGATCTAAAGTAGATCGTTCATCATTCATATTAGGTTGCGGCTAGTGTGCGCACCTTGTTTTTCAGCTCATTACATGTTCATGGTACTATTATATTGGGTTGCGGCAGCTAATTGTTCATTGGTGTTCATTTCATTTCATCACAGTTTCATCAGTTAAGGTGAGTCATAGCCCCTACTCTTTTAAATTGTTTTACAAACTCTTTGGGGAGAATACATGTTCGTTTTACTTAAACGCATTACTTACTTTACATGGTTGATTACTCAAACATTTTCAGCTTTATCTAAATACTTGTTTGATTATCCGAGTACAAAACAATTCACTTGCTACATACTTGCTATTTACTCATAGACATGAGTGCATAAATTTAAACTATTTACCGATTGCCTAAGATTGCCTAAGTTAAGGACCTATAGCTACAATTTCAACGGGTATAGATTTACCTGCATTGGGTATGTTTGATTACCTACAATTTCAACGGGTATAGATTTACCTGCATTGGGTATGTTTGATTACCTACAATTTCAACGGGTATAGATTTACCTGCATTGGGTATGTTTGATTACCTACAATTTCAACGGGTATAGATTTACCTGCATTGGGTATGGATTTACCTACAATTACTTGGGAGCGTAACCTCCTACAGATAGCTAGAAAACCTTTTTGGTGCCTTGAACTTAGTGCAATCAATATTCATTTTATGAGTTTTGCTTATGGTCAGATTCATTTTTATGGCGACATCGCCATGGCTACATTATCACTCTTACCTTTATATAGCAGTATTGCTACATTTATCTTTGAATCTTGATGCAAGTACTACCTTTGTTCACGTAAACATATTACATTTGGCAGTGGGTTGTAAACACACAGGTTACAAGTCTCTTATGGCGGGACTTGGAACTGAGTGGATTTACGATGCCTTTGCTGGGAAATCTTTATTTCAATGCATTACATTCTTTTTCACAAGACTCTATGAACTCACCAACCATTGTGTTGACACTTTAGCATGTATTTTCAGGTTTTAAGCTATGGCACGCTACTGGAGGTTTTGGCAGGGCATGGCATGGTCATAGAAGACTCTGATTTTTCATATGGGGACCGTTTTAAACTATTTTAAGGGCCTACTTCCGCACCACTTTTAACAATGTAAAAATCAACATTTTGATTTAACTATTTTATTCTAAATGATTCAAGTGCAAACTATTTTTGAACTAGTGTTGTAATACCGATTGAGTTACACCCCAGCTACATGTATGCTTCCGCTGGACCCGATTTTGGGGGGTGTGACATCGACTTAAGCTAATAAATGAAAAATAACAAAAACATAAAATGAACATAGAATAAAAAGGGATGGTAGTCCGTATGTTTTTTTTTTTCTTTTCTTTTTTTCTATTTTTTTTTTCTTTTTCTTGATTTTTTTTAAAATTTTTTTTTTCTTTTTTTTTTTTTTTTTTTTTTTTTTTTTTTTTTGCATACACTCTTACCCTACCATCCAAAATAATACATCATAGGGGTTGAACATTCCCCTTACACTTGAATCTTTACATTAAACTAATCTAATGACTCGAATTAAGAAAATCAAAACACTTGGAGCACTTTTAAGATTAACGTACATATGGGGGTAATAAGTGATGTTCTTCCCCATTACTCCATAAATAAGTACTTACCCATGAGTCCCGATCATCCCAAAACAATATGTACAAGGATATGACTCGACTTAGCAACCATGTAATCAATTAGAAAGTTAACTTAGGGTTTAACAAATAACAATAATGCACAAAAAATGAGCGCATACACGGAAGGCTAAGGCGATTTGGTTGTACATTTAAGCGGGGTGTAACAAATTCTTCCTTTAAGTAAAATGCTTAAAGTTAGAAACGAAAAGATAGGCTCGGAGGGGTGTACTAGGGGTTTCGTGTACTAAAAATGAGTACAACGCTAAGGGTGTGGGAAAAATTAGTTGACTTAACTAGCCAAGTAATATGACTTAAATGGTCAAGTAATTATAATACGGGTTTAACACAAGGGTGATCCTAATGCCTCTTATCATGTAGTAAATCCTACCACACGAATGTAGTCTCACTAGCGGTCTCGGGATGCATCACTAACGCAAGTTCTAGAATCTAAATGCTACCGGTACACTCATAAGCACTAATAATAAATGCTTTTCCTATCAAATCTAAAGGCGAACCTCACATATTTGGGTGGAAAATTTTTCTGAATATACGGTTATGTGCTAGTCATACAATCTCCTATCCATGAGACGCTTGCTATGGCTAAAGTTTCACTCCTAAATGTTGTAAAAAAATTTAAATTTGGCGCTAAAATTGCACTAACAAGTATTTCTCATAGTTTTATTACACATCTACCATTAAACAAAACAAACTCAAGCGAAAGTGCATATGTAAGGTATCATCTTTTTACCCTCCCCTTACACTTAAGTTGAACATTGTCCCCAATGTTCAAGTAAAGAATGTAAAAGTGAATAAGTAAAGAGAATGAAATCAAATACTCCCCTGATTCGCTCGGTATGGATAATAAGGTGGCCAGGTTAAATCTTCCTCCAAGAAAATGAACAATCAAAGCTTCCCTTCCAGAATATAAATCATCTTCTTGTCATACATAACTTGTAAAGCCTGACAAAATAGACAAGACAACCTCGCGTAAAATAGGTGGCATCCTATATAAGTTACTAAATCCTAGAAAACAAGATAAGATATAATGCTTGTGGAATGAAGTTTGCAGATCTCCTGGAGAATATAAAACTTAATAATTCACAAAAACCATAAGACTCCGTTAGAAAAACAAAACCGGTAAAATTTCAAGATTTTAACTCCTGACGCCGTCAAGAGTAAACTCCTGACGCCGTCAGAATTGACCTGCAGAAATTCTTATCTTAAGTTTCCGGAAAATTTCTGGAAAAACTTGGTTCTACTTCCTGGAAAATCCTGCAAAACTTCATTATGACTCAATACAAGCATTTGACTCTAACAAGTATGAATATACATGTTCATTTAATATTGTGGAGAATCATGATCGGTTTGTTTCTTAAAAACATATTTGGGGTTTCCCCTTACACTTATCTTTTGCAAAAATACCTTTAGGTGGAGTTAAGACTAGGCCAAAACAACAAAGTAAAGTATTTCCACTATTTAGTTTAGAAACATGATCTACCAACAATAAAAATAAAGCATGCATACGGAAACAAATAACAAACAAACAAATAAAATTACACAAAACATGGGTTGCCTCCCAAGAAGCGCTTTTCTTTATTTACGAGTCTTGTAGCTAGACTCAAAGTCATGGGTTACTACGTGACCTCATCATTGGTTTCACTCTCTAGGTCGTCTTCTAAACCAGTTTTGTATTCCGGACCTAGTTGTAAGCATTCTTTATAGAAACTAAGCATCCTATTCTTTACATATTCTACTCCTCTTCGTCTATCCTCCTCATTCCTATAATAAGCCGCTTGCTTGTGTTCTTTTTCGAAATTGGAGAGAAGGCGGTATTGCTCAATCTTGTAAGGCATTTGATAGGCAACCTCATCATTTTCTTCCTTAAATCTAACTATCCCTAAAGTCGGATCATAACTCATCCTAGTGGCCTCAACAAATGGTTTTCCGAATATTACTTGGCTTAGGCAAGCATCTATCACCGGACGAATGTCTTCCACTATCATAAAATCGATCTCATAGGTGAGATTCCCAATAATTACATGCAATCCCTTCACCCTTCCCGCAAAATTACTTATCAGATTCTTGTTGGGCATCATCCTAAAGTTAAGTTGCTTCTTCATTACCCAATTGTAATAAGTCCTAGTCATGATGTTAACGGGGGATCTAGGGTCGATGTAAGCTTTCCATATATGCATGTGCCCGATATTGCTTGGGATGTTAATGTTAAAGGGGTCTCCCATTTTGATAAGGGGTGTGCCGAAGATATATGGTCTCTCGGGACTATCGAATAAATCCTTATGGTACTCCCGTTCTTCCTCGGTGGGCAACTTATCAAAGTATTTTTCTATAGGCTCTACCTCCTCTAATTCCTCTTCCTTGTTATTCTCAACTTCCCTACTCTCATCCTTAATCTTGGCTTCTACTCTAACTTCATCCTTGTCACTCCTCTCTATCTCCTTATCTATCGGCTTAATGGTGACAACATTGACAAAGTGGACATGTTTGGATGATGAGGGGTCCTTAATTTGGATTCCACTATTGGTGTCCCTAGTGTCCTTCCTAGGTGTGATTAACGCTTGGTTGTTGAGGGCTTTCAACAAGTTGTCAATCTTGTTGGTCATCTCCGTTTGTTGTTGGTTGAATTCGGTTTCAAACCTAGCTATGCGAGCTTCTTGAGATGCCATGAACTTTGACATCAATCCTTCAAGATTGTTGGTACTACCATAGTTGTTAGAAGGATTGTTGTTGAGAGTACGGTTGGATGGTGGACCGTTTGGTTGGTAACGATTTGGTGGGTTGGACGAATTGGGTTGATTTTGTTTCCACCTAAGGTTTGGGTGATTTTTCCATGAGGGGTTGTATGAATCACCGTAAGTGTTTGGCTCGGGCTTGAAAGTGTACCACTTATCTCCCGCTTCGTTGGTACACGTGGATGCGTAGTCCGCAAAAGCTGTTCCGGGGAGTTCCATACAATCACGAGTGTCATGGGGACCACTACATAATTCGCATGAAGAAGTGATTTTGTTCACTTGGCTTGAAGGCTTCGGAGCTTCGTAAGATTTCATGAGAAACTTGACTTGGTCCTCAAGTTCCATGATCCTACGGTCGGGAGTGCTAGAATTGTTCGAAGGCAAAGATATTGCCTTGACCGTTTTGTTCAAATCACGGGGATCATTCCAACTTTCGTTGTCATAGAGAGCAAGATCTTCTATGAGTTCCCATGATTGTTCCGCACTAAGATCACGTAGCTTACCACCGGCCGATTGGTCAATGGCTCGCCTCATGGAGATGTCGATATGGTCATAAAAAATTTGGACTTGGAGCCAAAGATCTATGCCGTGATGAGGGGCTTTTTGGAGTAAGTCCTTGAAACGAGTCCATGCTTCATAAAGAGATTCATTTTGACGTTGTTGGAACATCAAGATATCATTTCTAAGTGTTGATATAAATAAATGACTAAAAACGTTATTCATATCTTTTGATATCTCTATGTTTTGATAATCACAAAACGTAAACTAATTAAATCCAAAGGTTATGACGTAAACAAGTATTTAGTAGTAAATACTCACTTTCACCATTTAATCACTTAAGGTATGAATAAACAAAGTGATTAGTGCATTATAAGATCAAAGGAAATCTTGTCTTAAGACATAACATTTTATAAAATGATTTTAACATTTTATATATATTTGTAAATCATTTTTGGAATAGCTTTATTAAACCACAAAAATATGATTTCAAATTTCCAACCAAAAAGGGCAAATTTTATCCAGAAAATCCTTTCAAACGTTCAGGAGGGCGGCCCCCTTAATTTTACTAGGTGGCCCCCTTAATCATTAAGGGGACCGGCCTACAATTAAGGGGACCGGCACGCTCCCGAACAGTATTTTCTGGCCCTATAAATATTGGATCATTCCACATATTTTTCTCACCTTTTTGCACCAGAAACTTTCAGATCTAAACATCCATTTCCTTTCTCTAATAATCCTTTGATCTTATATACTTTGATCTTTGTTTCAAAGTGATTCAAGCCTCACCATTCAAAGTGCAAAGAGAAGAATACTTCTATTA
Source organism: Artemisia argyi (assembly GCA_030686995.1). Lineage (NCBI taxonomy): Eukaryota > Viridiplantae > Streptophyta > Magnoliopsida > Asterales > Asteraceae > Artemisia > Artemisia argyi. The sequence goes on from JARVZY010001769.1 coordinate 42,375, forward strand.
GAAGTATTACAACTTAGTATCATCTTGCTATCTAAGTTGCTTGTTTATATTTTCTTGTAAATCTTTCATTCATTGGTGAATGAGGTGTATGTATTAGTTAGCTAGATTTAGTTGAAGAATCTAGAATTGGTGTAAGTGTAAAGTGGAACTTGAAGTGGAGAAGAAGCGTTAGATAGTATTGGTGATAGGAGATTGTAGCAATAGGAACTTGTTGTGAAGATATTGAGGGTTCCAAGTGAAGAAGACTTGAAGACATTAGTAGATTGAAGTTGTGAAGACTTTAGTAGCTTGAAGGTGTGAAGACATTAGTGGCTTGAAGGTGTCAAGACATTAGTGACTTAAAGGTGTGAAGACATTAGTGACTTGAAGGTGTCAAGACATTAGTGGCTTAAAGGTGTGAAGACATTAGTGACTTGAAGGTGTCAAGACATTAGTGGCTTAAAGGTGTGAAGACATTGGTGGCTTGAAGGTGTCAAGACATTAGTGCCTTGAAGGTGTGAAGATACTTGTGGTGTGAAGTAGTATTGAAGTAGTGCAAAGGTGTGAAGAAGAAGTGGTGTGATATTTGGTGTGAGATTGGTTCTAGCTACGATTAGAACTCGACATCTTGCTTTGTGTCGTTAATTGGTGTAAGCTTTTGGTGTGTACGGTTTTCTCCGCCATAAGGGAGGTTATTGACTTAGTGAAGAAAACTCTCGAGTTCGGTGCTCGGGGAGTGGAGTAGGGCAAGGAAGGTGTCCTTGTAGCCAAACCACTATAAATCCTTTGTCTCTCGGTTTGATCTTTCCATCTCTCACTCTTTACTTGCTTACTTACTAGCTTTTCATATATTGCTAATATTGTGTGTTGTGCATATATTGATTTCACATAAAGATCAAACTAGGTTCCATTTAAAACATTAGTTATACTTTGGTAAAATATAAGTATAAACAATTACTAAGACACACATATATATATATATATATATATATATATATATATATATATATATATATATATATATATATATATATATATATATATATATTAGTACAAACTTGTAATTAAGTGAGATATATGAAATTATAATTTCTATTCAACACTTTAAACAAGTAGTGTATATATATATGATATATGTGAATTAGGTTTGTATCTATACTTTAGCTTCAAAGGTGTTTACAATTAATATCAATTCTTTGAAAAGCAAATTCTTATTAAACGAAAAAGACGCAAAACTATTCAACCCCCCCTTCTAGTTTTCCACAATTGGTACCAGAGCCACGTCTAGCAAGATTTTTAAAATAGACTGTATTTTAAAACTTGTAACGATCTATGGAATTTGAAAAATATTTAGAAGGGGAATTTATGCAACAACCACCATTATTTGAAAATGATCATTTTCTTGAATGGAAAAACAAATTTGAAAATTATGTGAAATCAATAGATCTTGATCTTTGGCATATCATTTCAATTGGTGATCTTAAATCAACCAAAATAGATTTTGAAAATCAAAATAATAATTTTCAAACTAAAATTGATAAAAACACTAAAGCCAAATTACTTATTTTCAACTCTACCAAAAGTTAAATATGAAAGATTATTTCATTGTAAAACGGCAAATGATATTTGGAAATGTCTTTTAAAGATTCACCAAGAAGAATGTAAAACCAAAGATGATAAACTTGATATTGCACAAGAAATAGTTAATCTAGAAAATTTAGTAAATAAATATTTAGTTGAAATAAACACATGTACTACTAGTTCAAATGTGATCATTGAAGGTATCTACAACGAAGAATACATGAACTAAATCCGAAGAAAGAGTGTGAATAAATCATGGTGCAACAAGTGCAAAGAAGACGATGATAACACGGCTTATGAGAACATTCAAACAAATGAGAACACAAGTATTGATGGCAAGAACTACATGTTTCTAGATCCAAGTGAAACTACAAACAAAACATGGAGCGACATGGAAGATGGAATTGATCACCATATAGCATGTGAGGAATGTACAACTACAAAGAAGGTACAATCCAAAACTAAACATTTTTGCTATGATCAATTTATATTAGAATTTTTAAAAATGGAAAATAACTTCAAACATTTTTGCAACATTGACTCAAAAATTACTTTTAAGAACGAATTTTCAACATCCGCTGAAAACAACTTTGAAAAAGAAATCATTTTAGAAGATAAAATGTCTAGACTTAAAAGTAATATCGAAATCGATCTTGAATGTAAAAAATGTCGAGACTACAAACATGAAATCAAAATTGAAAATGAAAGAGCAAAAACATTGGCAAAATTCGAAAATAGCTCTAAATCTTTAAAATATCTTCTCGACATTCAAAAGCCATTTTATGATAAAACCGGGTTAGGATTTATCATAAATGATCCTTCAACAAATGCTTTAAAGCAAATAAAATTTGTTAAATCTAGTGAATAAATTTAGAACTAATACTATTAACATTCATTACTCATTATTCTAGTCAAGAAAGTCATTGTTTGTTAATTAAAACAAACTATTGATGAATTCTTGTACTTATCGACGACATCCCCATCATGTGTATTCAAATGCAATGGATGTTCTCATCTAACCATCTAGGACCCATGAGAATCTGGGTACCAAGCTGTTTATTATGTTTAGGTAACTAACGAATGAAGAGTCTATTACGTGTTGATCTTCTCATCTCGCTCTATTACGTTTGACGAATATTGGCTTCTATCACGTTATTTCACATTCTGCAATTGTTTCGCCTATGACGTTCTTGCGGGAATATTCTTGTCTCGGCATTGTGCTATTCACTCTTGGAGCATTGGTATCATGGTGTATCCGCTACTTTCTCTAGTTAAAGCCTCCTACGTGCTACTTCTTTTAACCTTCACGACTTGTGATGATTGTTGTGATCGATTGAGCATCTCGGATCTAGTTCCCTTGATTTCTATTCATGAGAATACTGCTTGGCTACTTCGACATGTTTTGGACTTACTCTTAAGATTTCTTCTATCACCGTCATGCCCACTCTCTTTGAAAAGCTGGACCTGAGATAAGTTTTCTTTTCAAAAACTTGTCAATGTTACATTATATTTTAGAATGTTTTAATTAGTGTGTCAATACGATTCAACTGATAAGTTGCCATGCTTTTAGATTATTAACACTAATATATGCATACATGATATTAGCATTATTAACTTTATTGTTGTTTAGTATATTATCATTTTTCTTAATCTTCTATGATCTATAGTAGAACTCTTCCACTTATGCTATATGATCTTACTTGTTGCATTAATAGATATATTATAATTGATATTTGCTTGCAACTTGATATTATGATGTTATTTGTATACATATATACATACATTTATATATATAGATATATATATATATATACACATGTCTATCTTGTATTCATGAACTATTTACCTTGCTCTTTCCTGTCCCATTGCATTTAGATCATAAATATCTATCATTTCACGTTAATATCTTTAGGTATCATTAAAGATGATTATGTGTGACGATGGGCTTAATTGATTCTCCTGAGCATGATAAGTTTCCATATCAAACCCCTCACTTGAAACTTCTTGATTATCATGATCAAAACATCATGTTCAAAACTTCTCTCTTTTAGAATGAAATATTTTCTCTAACAATTTATTTGACTAAAACTTCTTTCATAACCATTATTTTACTCAAGAACAAGATTGAAATATTTTTTGTTACACGTTAAGAAACAAAATTCAATTTATGTTAGTGTAATGCATACTTGAATTCACTTCAAAAACATTGTTGAATAAAACTAAAAACGTTTTGCTTAAAACACATTCAACTCTCTCAAGTGTCATACACTTCTATTGGAAATGACATTTAACAATCTAATCAAATCATTTCATGAGAATCATGGCATGCCCATATGGATCTTCTTTGTAACAAGTCTTGAAGTCCATATAATCATATCCACCTATTTGTTACTTGTCTACAATCATCAACATGTTTTCTCTAGGCTAAATGTTATCATCTTCATATAGTTGCTCATTTAGCTTATTTGGCTTCTTGTCTCCTTTATTGCATATCTTAATTGATGAATTAATAGATAGCATGATCATTAGATATTAATTGCCTATTTTAATTAATTCTATATCACTCTCTACATTCATGAATAGTATGCCCTATATTGCCTCAAAGAGTTGAACTTACTTGAATCCAAAAAAAAAAAACAAAAACACAACCTTTTTGAAAATTTTCTGCCAAAAACCCATTTCTGGCATTCTGGGAATCACCAGATGGGCGGCCCCCTTAATTATATAAGGCGGCCCCCTTAATGATTAAGGGGACCGGCCCCTAATTAAGGGGACCGGCCATCTGATGGTCGGGGATACTGTTTTCTTTATCACTTTTTGACCCACTTCAGCCTATACTTCCCAAAATTCACAAACATATTTTGTCCCATGCTATCCCTCAAAATTTACCTTCCTAAACCACATTTCTTATACACTATAAATACCTTCTTCCTATCATAAATGCCATCACACCCAAACATGTCATCTCCCAACAACCAAAAACCAAAAATTTCAAGAACCGCAAGGATCTCCGTCAAACCCGTTTGGAGGAGGAAACTTGATTCTTGTCAAAACTCAAGTGATGTTGTTCCAAGTCAACCAACTACTAAACCTCAAACCCACAATAATGATTCATCACACAACCTATCACCCACTCATTCCCTCATTCATGCTTCTTCTTATGATGAGCATGCTCAATCCCAAAACAACAATCCCAATCTCTCAATCAATACTTCACATGTTGCTCATTCAACAAAAACACCACTCACTCTTGGAGAACCTCTTCCACCCATTTCATGTTTTCATGACTACCCAAGCTCAACCATGTCTCCACCACCAAGAGTACCACCACCACATCCTACAACCTCACATGCCACTCCTATGTTGCATGTTCAAACCTTCACCCAAGACAACTACCATGTTCCACCATCATCACCTTCCTCTGAACACTTGAAGTTCGTTGAGGAGCTAAAAGAGGCTCATGAGCTTAGTGCTCTTTTAGCATTACATCTTGCGCAACGCAATTTGGATCCACCCCAATCAAGCTCACCATCATCACCACATGACATCAACCAAATTGAGAAGCATGTTAACAATTGCCCTTGTTGCATCTTCCTTCAACAACAAACCATTGCTTTGAATGAGCACTTCACTTGGATTGAGTATCTTCTTACTAGATCTCAACAAACACCATCACTTGAACAACATCAAAACCCTCAACCAACAAACCCAACTTCAAATCCACCACCTACAACCTCCACATCTCCAAACTCACCAACATCCATGCAACCAAAAGTTTATCTCCACTAAACCACTAAGCATTTTACATGCTTATGTTTCTCATTTTCAAATAAAACCTTTCAACCATTTTGGGATTCAAGAAAGTTTGGTGACACTCCTTGTTGGCACAATAGGATATTCTACTTAGTATTAGAATTCCATCATTATGGCTTTTGTAACAATGATTATGTGGTTGACATAATCATCTTGAATTAATGAATGCCTTTATATGTGTTTAAAATTCTTCTCTGCCATGCTTACTATTAGTTGTTATTATGCTATATGTATTTGCTTGTGCCTCTAATATTTTTCTTGCAAGAATTCCATATCTCGAACCATTGGTGCCCTCAAACGAGGGGGAGCCTTTACCTTATAGGCTTAAACCTTTTTGATTCTACAAAAAAGGGGAGAAGTGAATATAAACTCACTAAATACTTGTCTAAAAATTAATTTTTGGATTTAATGAGTTTAGGTTTTGTAATCATCAAAAAGGGGGAGATTGTTGATATAAATAAATGACTAAAAACGTTATTCATATCTTTCGATATCTCTATGTTTTGATAATCACAAAACGTAAACTAATTAAATCCAAAGGTTATGACGTAAACAAGTATTTAGTAGTAAATACTCACTTTCACCATTTAATCACTTAAGGTATGAATAAACAAAGTGATTAGTGCATTATAAGATCAAAGGAAATCTTGTCTTAAGACATAACATTTTATAAAATGATTTTAACATTTTATATATATTTGTAAATCATTTTTGGAATAGCTTTATTAAACCACAAAAATATGATTTCAAATTTCCAACCAAAAAGGGCAAATTTTATCCAGAAAATCCTTTCAAACGTTCAGGAGGGCGGCCCCCTTAATTTTACTAGGCGGCCCCCTTAATCATTAAGGGAACCGGCCTACAATTAAGGGGACCGGCACGCTCCCGAACAGTATTTTCTGGCCCTATAAATATTGGATCATTCCACATATTTTTCTCACCTTTTTGCACCAGAAACTTTCAGATCTAAACATCCATTTCCTTTCTCTAATAATCCTTTGATCTTATATACTTTGATCTTTGTTTCAAAGTGATTCAAGCCTCACCATTCAAAGTGCAAAGAGAAGAATACTTCTATTAGAAGTATTACAACTTAGTATCATCTTGCTATCTAAGTTGCTTGTTTATATTTTCTTGTAAATCTTTCATTCATTGGTGAATAAGGTGTATGTATTAGTTAGCTAGATTTAGTTGAAGAATCTAGAATTGGTGTAAGTGTAAAGTGGAACTTGAAGTGAAGAAGAAGGGTTAGATAGTATTGGTGATAGGAGATTGTAGCAATAGGAACTTGTTGTGAAGATATTGAGGGTTCCAAGTGAAGAAGACTTGAAGACATTAGTAGATTGAAGTTGTGAAGACTTTAGTAGCTTGAAGGTGTGAAGACATTAGTGGCTTGAAGGTGTCAAGACATTAGTGACTTAAAGGTGTGAAGACATTAGTGACTTGAAAGTGTCAAGACATTAGTGGCTTAAAGGTGTGAAGACATTAGTGACTTGAAGGTGTCAAGACATTAGTGGCTTAAAGGTGTGAAGACATTGGTGGCTTGAAGGTGTCAAGACATTAGTGCCTTGAAGGTGTGAAGATACTTGTGGTGTGAAGTAGTATTGAAGTAGTGCAAAGGTGTGAAGAAGAAGTGGTGTGATATTTGGTGTAAGATTGGTTCTAGCTACGATTAGAACTCGACATCTTGTTTTGTGTCGTTAATTGGTGTAAGCTTTTGGTGTGTACGGTTTTCTCCGCCATAAGGGAGGTTATTGACTTAGTGAAGAAAACTCTCGAGTTCGGTGCTCGGGGAGTGGAGTAGGGCAAGGAAGGTATCCTTGTAGCCGAACCACTATAAATCCTTTGTCTCTCGGTTTGATCTTTCCATCTCTCACTCTTTACTTGCTTACTTACTAGCTTTTCATATATTGCTAATATTGTGTGTCGTGCATATATTGATTTCACATAAAGATCAAACTAGGTTCCATTTAAAACATTAGTTATACTTTGGTAAAATATAAGTATAAACAATTACTAAGACACACACACACACACATATATATATATATATATATATATATATATATATATATATATATATATATATATATATATATATATATATATATATATTAGTACAAACTTGTAATTAAGTGAGATATATGAAATTATAATTTCTATTCAACACTTTAAACAAGTAGTGTATATATATATGATATATGTGAATTAGGTTTGTATCTATACTTTAGCTTCAAAGGTGTTTACAATTAATATCAATTCTTTGAAAAGCAAATTCTTATTAAACGAAAAAGACGCAAAACTATTCAACCCCCCCCCCCCCTTCTAGTTTTCCACACTAAGCTTAGTAGTTCTCCCCGGTGGGAAAAATTGAGCAAGGAGACAAGTGGTGAGATCATCCCATGTGGTGATGGATCCCGCGGGTAAACGCTCAAGCCATTGACTAGCTTGATCCCGTAGAGAGAATTGGAATAGGCGTAAACGGGTGGTCTCTCTAGTTTCAACACCTAGGTCTATGGAATCTACGATTTTGAGAAAGTCCTTAAGATGTTGGTTTGGATCTTCGGAATGAAGTCCATGGAATGCACATCCGCTTTGCACCAACCGGATGGTGTCGGATCGCAAGGGGGTCACATTGGCTCCGGTGAGCTCAATGGTGTTTCGGTAGCCTTGGTGGATAGGTTGGGAATACTCTCCTAAGGTTCGAGGCCTAAGGGGTTCTAATGGTGGGTTTTGTTGTGGTGGGATGGCGGGTTCAAAGATGTTACCACCTTCCATGATGTCGGATGGTAAAGAGTTACGAACAAAAGCACAAAGAAATGAGATAGACTAAAGAAGACCTAAAAATAAAAATAAAATCTTACTAGAAAGAAATCTAGCAAGTAGACCTAATAAAAAGAAATTCTAACCTAGACAATAACTATTCCCCAGGCTGCGGCTCCAAAAACTTGATGCGTGGGAATCGCACCAGGCTTTGCCTCTCGAGGGATCTCGAGAAGCTTACAACCCCCACCAGGCAGTGTACCTGATCGTTGTAGTATAGTATAGTGACAAGTACCGGGGGATTGATCGTTCAGCTTAGGAATAGTGTCGCTAGGATTAGAAAGCCTAAATACTAGTTCTAAAGGTGAGGGGTGATTATTTTTTGGGTTTTTATATTTTATGGAAAGCAAATTAAAATCTCGGGTTTGAAGGATTTGGGCAGAATTAGTTGCTAATCAACTAACCCAATACTAAGATGCAATCAAAATAAAATACTAGAAATGAAAATAAACTAATTTATACTAAGGTTGTGAGCAGTAATTGGAGAAAATGTGTTTACTTAGATTTCACTACTCCCTAGATATCTTTTACACGTTAATTACTTGTTATAATTGCATGGATGACGGATCGTATTCCTTAATACCATTCATGGGGTGGCACACATAACTCCCCAATTCTATGAGCTCTTATCTCCTCCTACACCATGCCCAGCACAACTATAGGGATTGTAAACAGTGGCTCATGCATTAAATACAACCAATAAAGACCTAGTGCGCGTTGGTTCATGTTTCTTAAGACGTTCAAGCATGTTACCAATTGGAGATCTACCAGTTTTCTTAAGCTTAACATATAAATCATTCATCCAAGACAAGAATAAACAAGTAATCAACACATAATCAATATCTAGGTTTCATTAGATCTAAGCAAACACAAGATAGATCTAGCCTAGCATGATAGAATTAAGACAAGAACATGATATAGACAACCAACACATAGAAATATTGATTGAATTAGAAGAACACTTATCTTGATTAATCATGCAAGGTATCAAGGGGTTGGAACCCTTGAAAAACCTGTAAAGTTACACCAAAATTGAACTTAGGGTTTCTCCCAAAACTTCTCTTTTTAAATGTGAAAAACTAGAAAACTATATATAGAAAAAGGGGTCTGACGGCGTCAAGACCAATTAGGTGACGCCGTCACCTCGCCGCCAAAACAATCCTCAGACTGCCTAGATCTACATTTGACGCCGTCAAGTACAAAACATTTCCAGGCCGTCATGACTTTTACTCTTGACGCCCTACCTTCATGACGCCGTCAAAACTCTTCTGGGTCGTCATGGAATTTTACTGTTGACGCCGTCAGGGAACTACTCTTGACGCCGTCATGCACTATTCCCAGCATGGAAAATTAAGACTTTGGCGTTTTCTTCACTTTTATGCTCCAAAAACGTCCGAATTGCTTCCTTTTCCAGATTTCACTCCCAAAGTACCTAAAATCACAAAAGGAACGATTTAGGGCAATATTTAATCAAATAAATTCGGATTCGGGCTTAAATGACCCCCTAAAAACGGATCATTTTTCGCCTCATCAAAAACTAAAAACACAAATGTCAAATATCAAAGTCAATGAAACACAAATAAGAGTTCATATCAGATACATAAGTCCACATTATCATGTCTTGGTAAGTGATGAAGATCCCACTGAGCGTGCTATCTTTGCTGTTTCAGCTTCACTACCTGCACCAGTTACCGTCACCTGCACAATTGGCACACATACCCCTCTGTTACTGTAGCATTTGTGTTCAACATCTTTCGTCAATTTTTTTACATTTTATAGAAATATGAGCCTACATTAAATTTTTTTTGTGAATAAGAAAGAAACGTGTGTTAAAGTGAAGCAATAGAAAACAAAAGAGATGGTCACCTGTCCTTGCCGTCATGGTTTCAGAACTTACATGAACCCGTTGCACACCAATTCTAACATAAAAAAAACGCCCCTGTTGGGTTCCTTTTTCACACCAAATAGACAAACAATTAGCTAGGCCTGTTGGGCGCTTATCTGTGTGACAGCAACCAAACCAAACGCACCTTTTTGCGTAGAAAAATCAGCAACAAACGTACCCTTTTTAGTGCAGAAAATCGGCAGCAAACGCACCCATTTTAGTGCAGAAAATCTGCAGCAAACGCACCCTTTTTAGTGCTGATTTTTAATCAAAATCACCCTCATTTTCGCACTTTCACACCCCAATTCCTAAAAACGTTGTTTCGGACAACTTTCGTGTTTCGGCCGAAGGCCGAAACGGGCCAGAAAATAACGTAAATGCCCTTATTCAGATTTGACAGCAAATTGATTTTATACAAGTGCTGTTTGGAAATTTATAATTTTTCTAAATTTCAAATGACCGCCAAACGTTTGTTATTAAGAGTTAGAAGCCGAATTTTATATCAAAACGTTCATATTAACATCCTCTATCATATTCAAAAGACAAAAATCAGTTTAAAAAATTTCAACCTAGGCGAAACAAGCCTCAACTTTCTGGTCTAAAATGGGTAGCTTTAAACCCCTTCAAACTTCAATTTCCGCAATATACAACATCACCATAAGCTCTAACTAGCCTAATCCCATTCACTAATCATCCCAACTATTAATCCAACCTTAATAATAATATTTCACACATCACCACATGGATTCTAAGTACTAGATTATACACATGCATTGAAGTTAAGAGAAAATAATTAAAGAGGAGTTTAGAGGTATCACTTACAACACAATAATTTGAGACAAAAGATCAAGCAAGAACCCTAATTGGGTTGTTCTTACAGCCGTGACCACTCAACACAAAACAAAAGCCCGAATTCGATTTTTACTCCACCAAGCTCAAAAAGAATACAAGCTGAGAGCATGGAGCTCTCGGTTTCACCTCGACCACCTCCAAAAACATGAAACCCGGATACCAAACACCCAAAACATTACATTTTATCCAAAAACCCACTTGTATTTCATGTTTTAATCCATAACCCAAATGAATATCTTTAATTCGTGACTCTTGGTCACATTTTTATCAAAAATTCGAGTGGAACTCGCCTTACCTTTGATTCTCAAGACCCAAAACGTGACAAACTTCCAAAAGACAAGAAAGTGGTGATGATTTTGGTGATTATACGAGGGGTTATAGGGGGTATAGGGGCGCGTGTGGGGGTAGATCGGAAAGGAAATGAGATAAGGAGTTGATTTGTGGTGGTGGTATGGTCGTGGGAGTGGCGGTGTGGTGGTGGCAGCCGGAAATAGGGGTGGCGGCTAGGGTTTTTGGTGAGGGGGAAGTATTATTGAGAGAGAGAGATGGGTGATGTTTGTGTTGTGTTTGTGTTTGTGCCAGGCAAAGGACGATTTTGTATTACTCTTAAAAAAAAGAAATGACACGAATTTTATGACACACAAAAATGCGAGTCAAGGATAGACTTTTTTATGACACACAAAAATGCCTGTCGTCTAGCCTTCAGATTTTACAATTTATGACAGTTTTTTTATGACTTACAATTTTGCGTGTCATTATATTGTGTGCGTCATAAAATGCGAGTCAAGGATAGACCTTTTTCTAGTAGTGTATACATGAAGCCATTAAATTGTTAAATGACTTATAACATATAGTGGGATTATAACAGTTTATGTTTTCTTGTAGAGACATGGACATGAAGTGACTTTATTAAAAGTACTTGTGTTATAAAGCATGCAATTGGCTTGAAAATTATTATACCATTAAACTGAATTAGTTGGTAAATAGACAAGTCAAAAGGAATATGGTTATCTTAAATATTGTTAGATAGTCTTACAATATTAATCTTAATAAAATGCCAAATGTTTATGGTATGTTCAGTTAGGAAAATCAAACTCTAGTTATATTGTTTGATTAAAGATAACTATGACTTCTTTTCTTTCAAAAGTTATCAAGGTTAGAATGTTGAGTATGACTTGGACATATTTAAGTAAAATCCAACATAGAATATTAATAAGACATTATCATATGATGGAATGTGATGAATATGATGAATCACATTAAGTCTTAAATTGAAGTTCTAAATTGTTTAACTGCTTATGTAGAGGTTATTAACAAACTAAAGTCAGGAACTGTCAATATGTATTTGTAATATCCCAAAAGAGAATATTGTATTGTTGCTTTATTTACTAAGTATTTAAAGATAGTCTTTAAATTGCTAAAAGCAAGTGGGAGTTTTGATCTTTAAAAGATAAAATTACAAGATACATAATCTTCTAAAATACACTAGTAAATATCATGATGAAGTTTGACATTTGAATGTTAAATCTCAACATGATAATAAAGTTTGACATTTAAATGTTAAATCTCAAGATGATGGAATTATCATTCATAGAATAGCAATATATCTCAGATATTTGATTAATATGCTGAGGGCTATGATTTACAGGATTATTGTAAACCTGATAATCATTATGATATGTTACCAAATATGAAATTGGGTAAAATATACATGAGATGAATGATCAAGATGCTGACCATAAAGATAATCAATTTTAGAAACTTGGTTTATCTTAATAGTTAGACTATAAAATGAAGATGAGTTCCTTCAAAGATAAGGTAACCATTGTGGTTTAAATCTTTGTATAGAAATCATATGGACAATATTGTACGCGTATTTAATGGATGTCTTATGACAAGATTATTAATGTCACACCCCCATAATCGGGTCCAGCGGAAGCATACAAGTAGCTGGGGTGTAACTCAATTGGTATCTCAACTCATGTACAAAAATGGTTTTCATTTCAATCATTTAGAATAAAATAGTTTAATCAAAATGTTGAATCTACATTTTTAAAAATAACGCGAAAATAGGCCCTAAAAATAGTTAAAAACGGTCCCCAAATGATTAAATCAGAGTCTTCTATGACCATGCCCTGCCCTGCCAAAACCTCTTGTAGCGTGCCATTGGTTAAAACCTGAAAATACATGCTAAAGTGACAACACGAGGTTGGTGAGTTCATAGAGTCTTGTGAAAAAGTATGTAATGCATAAAAATGAAGATTTCCCAGCAAAGGCATCGTAAATCCACTCAGTTCCAAGTCCCGCCATAAGAGACTTGTAACCTGTGTGTTTACAACCCACTGCCAAAAGTAATAAGTTTGTAATAAATCAGTCATAAGGTTGATGCAAAGGCATCGTAATTCCGTAGTAATAGTGGTGGAAAAGTATCGTAATTCCATAAGTAATTTTCGTATGTACAATAGCCAAAAGTATAAAGTAAGGTGACAATATGTCAAAAATGCTACATTGTCTCTTAAGCTCACGACCCCGAAGCTAGACATAGTAATGGCCCCAACAGAGTGTTTACCAAGCACTCAATTTGATAAGACATGAAATGCATTCGTCCCGTTGGAGCAACCCAAACGCGAATGGAGACGTCGCCCTCAATAGATCTATTCACTCACTCTCGCTTAGTACTAAAATTAACGGTCCATGATAATAAAGGGGACTTGTCAAGACGTGGTAATAAGGAAACTTAAGCAATGTATGGAATTTGTAATACTTTGGCATTGTACAAAAATAATTCAAGCAGTGTATTCTTCCCCATAAGTAATTCAAATCGTAATAAAATATAGAACAAGTATTGAAGCATGTATCTCACCCAAAGAGTTTATAAAGTCATTAAACAAGTAAAAGTGGGGCTATGACTCACCTGATATGATGGTACTATGAACATGTAATGAGCTGAAAAACAAGGCGCGCACACTAGCCGCAACCTAATATGAATGATGAATGATCTACTTTAGATCATGAAATGATGTTTTGAATGTCCATGCACATGTTTCCTATGCCACTCTACTCTTTGAAAAATACTTGTTGTTATCAAAAATATAAATTCCAAGACTTAGGAAAAATATGGCTATTAGAAAAATAAAACTAGTTGCAATATATATACTTATATATATATCGTATGTACTAATGTTTGTGTTGAAATCCTCGGTTTGAAATCCTTGAAATAACGTCTTGTAGTGATGAAAATATACTTGTAATAACTAATACTTCATTAGTTATAAAATTGGGTACTTGGTATTATTTTTATAAATCTAGAGTTACTACGTAGTTTTGGCGTTAATATTTATAAAAGCTGTCAAAATGAAATGAGTTTTGCCGATATTCAAACGTGAATATCTTTGTCGTTATAAGTCCGTTTTGCTTGTTCTTTATATCCACGGTTACGTCTTAGTATGTAGTAATATATTTTGGAAAGCTCGGCTCCTCCGGGTTACGTCTAAAGTCTCGTTTTGTCCGACAAAAAACGTCCAACAGCAACAATTTTCTGAAAATATACTTTTCGTCAATAAACTTGCAAAAATCATAACTTCTTCGTTATAAACTCTTTTTAATCCGTTCTTTCACCTACGGATTCGTTTTTGAAAGTATTTTCTAAAAATTTTGCCAAACTTTACTTTATGTTTACTGATTTTCCAGAATTTAACAAAATTGGACAGTAGGTATATTTACTTGTTACAAATCCATTTCCAAGGTTCAAAACTAGTTTCTACTTCAACCAAATCTCTTGCAAACTTCACAAAACTAATCTAATCCTACCATACACCTTCTTAGGGTGCCATGGGTTCCTAATGACTAGTAAACAAGTTAATTTAACAAGGAAACACCTAAATCATAATCTAGGGTTTGTATGTTCAAAAAGTATACAAAAATAAAGTGGTATAACTAGTATGAGCATGAAATTAAGCATGAATACTATAAGATACATATGTTAATTAGATGAAAACATGAAAATAATTTTGAATACTCACTTTGAAATTCTAGGTGGTGAGATGATTAGAAACCTTGGATTACTTGTGTTTATGATGCAAGAATTTTGATTAGACTAACAAAATGAACAACTTTGATGCTTTAAACTTTTGAAAAACTCCACTTGATCTTGAAATGGTGATGAAGTCGTGGGTTTGGAGATGGGGATCTTAATTGGGTTGTGGTCTAGGGAGGAAGACAAGAGAAAACCTCACTTTGATTCTTGAAAATGAATGTAAATGTGTTAAAGGTGTTTAAGTATAAAATATCTAATGAAATGGCATTATGGTAAATATTTAGTCAAGTGGAAGACAAGGGGGGGCTGCACATGTAAAGAAATTAGATGAGTATGTAGTAAGCTTGGTGTTATCTGGTTCACGGAGTCGGTTTTGGTTCCGTTATTCGCAAAACGTAAAGTTTTAAACCGCGAAACGTAAATTCGGGCATTGTAAAAATATGAAACTTGAAAGAATGACTAAACTTGTCAAAATACTCCATAATAAAATAAAAATGAATGGTAAGTTCCATCGGGTTGCTTGAACGTTGTTAAAACTGGAAACGCTGGTTAAAAACGCGTAATTCGCGTAAAACGCTGATCTGGAAAACGTAATATTCCAAAATACTGGGTAAATGAATGTAATAACTTTTATGATAATATAATGGATATAAAAATATGTCGGGACCATTGTGGGAATATTTAGATATATTCGTCGTGTATAAACCGGGTGTTAACGTTTATTATAATTACTTATACGTAAAACGTTAAATGTATCAAATATATAAATTTAAAAATCCTAAGAGTGGTATAACATGGAAATGTTGTTATGATGATATGCAGACTGTCTCTAGTCCGTATGCAGTGTCCTTAGCACTAATGAAATGAATTCACACCTAAACCAATCCGGTTACGCGAATTTGAATACCCGTAAACTAAATTTACGATGAAATGTGTAATGCAAGTGAATAGTGAAAACTTTTCCGGCAATGAATAGTGTTTAGTGAATAGTGAAATTTCTGAATGCTTCTCGGAATGTCAAACTGACAACAAAAATGATGAATAGTGTTTTGATAAATAGTGTTTGATGAATAGTGTTTTTCCAAAGTTCGGGAAATGACCTGAAATGACCTGAAATGGTGAGTTGTGACAGTCTTCCCCTCTAAAAGGAACTTCATCCCGAAGTTCAGTTTATGTTGGTTTCTGAAAACATATTGGTGAAAAGTGATGATATTTGAGAATTCCAGCGGACTCTCACGATAGGAATTCGACTCTGCTTCAACTGTTCGACCTAACTGTCCATGATTTCTACTTGTTCTCCTGCAAGGTTTATGTTTAACTTTGGGTTGGATTCCTTTCCAAATGGAATTATGAGTGACTAATCTGAAAAGATGATAATACATGGTTGTGTAGTCCTGTTGTTGTTGCTCTCTAACAAGGCTCAAATCTGACGACCACTAGGCCTACTCTGTTTGAAATATTACATGGTCCAGTGTATATCTCGGGTTTAACTTTCCAAGTTTTCTGAATGATATCATGCCTTTCCTAGGCAGAACTTTCAACATAACTCTGCCTAACAACATGAAGTTTTAATGGTTTACAACTTACTGAACTTGTAACTGATTCTTGACTTGTAGGAAATTTCTGGTTATTTCATGAATACTTACTGGACTAGTGAGTTGGGCTTTTCCAAATTTCGATCCGTCAATGAATGTTGGCACTTCGACCATAGAGTGCTCCAAATGGTGTAGTCTCTAAGCTCGTGTGGTAACTATGGTTGTAAAGGAATCTGATTTATGGCAAATGGTTAATCCAACCATTTCTAGAGTCAATCACTCATGCGATGCAGTTAACCATACCCAATAAATGCAGGTAAATCCATACCCAATGCAGGTAAATCCATACCCGTTGAATGTAGGTAAATCCATACCCAATGCAGGTAAATCCATACCCGTTGAATGTAGGTAAATCCATACCCAATACAGGTAAATCCATACCCTTTGAATGTAGGTAAATCCATACCCAATGCAGGTAAATCCATACCCTTTGAATGTAGGTAAATCCATACCCAATGCAGGTAAATCCATACCCGTTGAATGTAGGTAAATCCATACCCAATGCAGGTAAATCCATACCCGTTGAATGTAGGTAAATCCATACCCAATGCAGGTCTCCTTATGTTTGAATCGTTCTCTAATTCTGACCATTGGTCTGAAGATGAAAAGCGGTGTGGTTTCAAAGGAATCTTAAATGAAATCGCTAGGAGTTTGAGGTGAATCAAATTCCTCTATTAGGAATAATTGGAATGATTATCATGAATCTTGTTGAAAAACTTACAAGGTTAAGTCCGTCAAAGGGTGTTGTTGAAAATAATAGATTAGGATAAGGTTGAGATCCTCCGCAGAATGTCATAAATTGAGTCTTTCTCCACTTACGATGCTTAGTCTCCATTACTAAGATTTTCCCCAAGCTCTATGTCATCAAATCACAAAATCCTAAGTGTATAAGTGATGTAATATAGTGATTAATTTTCAAAGTTTGTTTTGAGATTGTGTGTTTTGTTCATAAACCTTCCCTGAATAAATGAATTTACAACTTTAAGCAAATGGCTTTCTAAGTAACATTTTTCTTGATGTTTCAAAATTTAATAGTTATGCAAGATAGAACTATTTTCAACCTGGGGTAAATAGTATGGTTTGCCAAGGATTGATGTTTAAAATTCCTTAACGTCCAATAGTTTTGTAGAGATTAACCAAAAGGAATTTGCTTGTCAAAATAAGTGCCTCAGAAAAGTATTTCTTACAAGATATATGTTTTGCATAACTGTAGTTTGGAGAAAAATCCATGTAAAATTGAAAGTATGAAGAGGATAAAATAGCCAGGTAGGTATGTCTGCACAAATGTATAAATGTCTAATATGTTTGAATAAAGTCTATTGGTGAGTCCATGTTCAATTGAATGTTCTACAGTCTTGGTTAGGAGATTGGATTTATCTCTATGGTGTTGTTTTGTGAGCACTCGTATCTAAACGAATCTTGTAATTCAGTCAAGCCAATACTTTCTAGATGATGGAATTTTGGCGATCAGGCCAATGATAGTGGTTTGAATGGTTTTGTGATATCCTGATATTTCTGTTGAGTTTTGAATGGTCTTAATGTACCGAGAGATTCTCCTTATAGATGGTATGGAAAGTCTTTCCTAGGGAGGTCATTGATAATATCCACTTATCAATACAAGGAGTAATGTGCGATGAGTGGCATAGGAATCCATAAAGTGTCAGCTAATTCTATATATATATGGGGATGGGGAAAGGAAATGATAGTGATGGTGAGAAGGGAAGAGACTGTGACAACTGCGACAAAATTGATATTGTGATAAAAGAAAATACTGTGATGTAAGTGTATTGTGCATAGACGTAAATGTTCATGAAATGAAATGATCAACTGACATGCTTCCAAGCGGCGGTTCACGAGGTGATGAAAAGTATGAATGTTCTGACAACTAGGGTATACTCACACATGCATGAAACATTTGGAAAATGAGTAAAGGATTCAATCCAGACAGAATTTTATTATAACCATTCTCAGTGTTACAAAATTCATTTCTGAGTCGGATATAGGTAGTCAGCCTATGTCCCACTATCCCGGGTTGAATATAGATGACTAGTCTATATTCCACCGAGGTTCCATGAATTTTGAAAAACTCAGTTCAGTTATACTAATACTATGTCCTTCACAAATACCAAGACGTTCAGAAAGACTAAGGCAGGTGACCAAACTCGAGGTCAAATGATGAAACTATGCAAGGAAAAACATAATGCGGTGACATATACGATACGTGAACATGCTTATATGAAAGACAATTATAGAAATCAACTATAATAAATGAATATAATACATCAGATAATGAGACACAAATCTCATCACCTATGTCAGCAACTAACCACAAATGAGGCTTCAGCTTGGCAGGCAGGCACGTGACGGTCATAGGGTTAAGTTTTCTTGAAAGTAGCTATAGTCTAGGTTTTAAAAACACTTAGTTCGCTATAGCCAAAGCTCTGGTACCAATCTGTCACACCCCCATAATCGGGTCCAGCGGAAGCATACAAGTAGCTGGGGTGTAACTCAATTGGTATCTCAACTCATGTACAGAAATGGTTTTCATTTCAATCATTTAGAATAAAATAGTTTAATCAAAATGTTGAATCTACATTGTTAAAAATAACGCGAAAATAGGCCCTAAAAATAGTTAAAAACGGTCCCCAAATGATTAAATTAGAGTCTTCTATGACCACGCCCTGCCCTGCCAAAACCTCTTGTAGCGTGCCATTGGTTAAAACCTGAAAATACATGCTAAAGTGTCAACACGAGGTTGGTGAGTTCATAGAGTCTTGTGAAAAAGTATGTAATGCATAAAAATGAAGATTTCCCAGCAAAGGCATCGTAAATCCACTCAGTTCCAAGTCCCGCCATAAGAGACTTGTAACCTGTGTGTTTACAACCCACTGCCAAAAGTAATAAGTTTGTAATAAATCAGTCATAAGGTTGATGCAAAGGCATCGTAATTCCGTAGTAATAGTGGTGGAAAAGTATCGTAATTCCATAAGTAATTTTCGTATGTACAATAGCCAAAAGTATAAAGTAAGGTGACAATATGTCAAAAATGCTACATTGTCTCTTAAGCTCATGACCCCGAAGCTAGACATAGTAATGGCCCCAACAGAGTGTTTACCAGGCACTCAATTTGATAAGACATGAAATGCATTCGTCCCATTGGAGCAACCCAAACGCGAATGGAGACGTCACCCTCAATAGATCTATTCACTCACTCTCGCTTAGTACTAAAATTAATGGTCCATGATAATAAAGGGGACTTGTCAAGACGTGGTAATAAGGAAACTTAAGCAATGTATGGAATTTGTAATACTTTGGCATTGTACAAAAATAATTCAAGCAGTGTATTCTTCCCCATAAGTAATTCAAATCGTAATAAAACATAGAACAAGTATTGAAGCATGTATCTCCCCCAAAGAGTTTATAAAGTCATTAAACAAGTAAAAGTGGGGCTATGACTCACCTGATATGATGGTACCATGAACATGTAATGAGCTGAAAAACAAGGCGCGCACACTAGCCGCAACCTAATATGATTGATGAACGATCTACTTTAGATCATGAAATGATGTTTTGAATGTCCATGCACATGTTTCCTATACCACTCTACTCTTTGAAAAATACTTTTTGTTATCAAAAATATACATTCCAAGACTTAGGAAAAATATGGCTATTAGAAAAATAAAACTAGTTGCAATATATATACTTATATATATATCGTATGTACTAATGTTTGTGTTGAAATCCTCGGTTTGAAATCCTTGAAATAACGTCTTGTAGTGATGAAAATATACTTGTAATAACTAATACTTCATTAGTTATAAAATTGGGTACTTGGTATTATTTTTATAAATCTAGAGTTACTACGTAGTTTTGGCGTTAATATTTATAAAAGATGTCAAAATGAAATGAGTTTTGCCGATATTCAAACGTGAATATCTTTGTCGTTATAAGTCCGTTTTACTTGTTCTTTATATCCACGGTTACGTCTTAGTATGTAGTAATATATTTTGGAAAGCTCGGCTCCTCCGGGTTACGTCTAAAGTCTCGTTTTGTCTGACGAAAAACGTCCAACAGCAACAATTTTCAGAAAATATACTTTTCGTCTATAAACTTGCAAAAATCATAACTTCTTCGTTGTAAACTCTTTTTAATCCGTTCTTTCGCCTACGGATTCGTTTTTGAAAGTATTTTCTAAAAATTTTGCCAAAGTTTACTTTATGTTTACTGATTTTCCAGAATTTAACAAAATGGGACAGTAGGCATATTTACTTGTTACAAATCCATTTCCAAGGTTCAAAACTAGTTTCTACTTCAACCAAATCTCTTGCAAACTTCACAAAACTAATCTAATCCTACCATACACCTTCTTAGGGTGCCATGGGTTCCTAATGACTAGTAAACAAGTTAATTTAACAAGGAAACACCTAAATCACAATCTAGGGTTTGTATGTTCAAAAAGTATACAAAAATAGAGTGGTATAACTAGTATGAGCATGAAATTAAGCATGAATACTATAAGATACATATGTTAATTAGATGAAAACATGAAAATAATTTTGAATACTCACTTTGAAATTCTAGGTGGTGAGATGATTAGAAACCTTGGATTACTTGTGTTTATGATGCAAGAATCTTGATTAGACTAACAAAATGAACAACTTTGATGCTTTAAACTTTTGAAAAACTCCACTTGATCTTGAAATGGTGATGAAGTCGTGGGTTTGGTGATGGGGATCTTAATTGGGTCGTGGTCTAGGGAGGAAGACAAGAGAAAACCTCACTTTGATTCTTGAAAATGAATGTAAATGTGTTAAAGGTGTTTAAGTATAAAATATCTAATGAAATGGCATTATGGTAAATATTTAGTCAAGTGGAAGACAAGGGGGGTGGGGGGCTGCACATGTAAAGAAATTAGATGAGTATGTAGTAAGCTTGGTGTTATCTGGTTCACGGAGTCGGTTTTGGTTCCGTTATTCGCAAAACGTAAAGTTTTAAACCGCGAAACGTAAATTCGGGCATCGTAAAAATATGAAACTTGAAAGAATGACTAAACTTGTCAAAATACTCCATAATAAAATAAAAATGAATGGTAAGTTCCATCGGGTTGCTTGAACGTTGTTAAAACTGGAAACGCGGGTTAAAAACGCGTAATTCGCGTAAAACGCTGATCTGGAAAACCTAAAATTCCAAAATACTGGGTAAATGAATGTAATAACTTTTATGATGATATAATGGATATAAAAATATGTCGGGACCATTGTGGGAATATTTAAATATATTCGTCGTGTATAAACCGGGTGTTAACGTTTATTATAATTACTTATATGTAAAACGTTAAATGTATCAAATATATAAATTTGAAAATCCTAAGAGTGGTATAACATGGAAATACTGTTATGATGATATGCAGACTGTCTCTAGTCCGTATGCAGTGTCTTTAGCACTAATGAAATGAATTCGCACCTAAACCAATCCGGTTACGCGAATTTGAATACCCGTAAACTAAATTTACGATGAAATGTGTAATGCAAGTGAATAGTGAAAACTTTTCCGGCAATGAATAGTGTTTAGTGAATAGTGAAATTTCTGAATGCTTCTCGGAATGTCAAACTGACACCAAAAATGATGAATAGTAAACTGATGAATAGTGTTTTTCCAAAGTTCGGGAAATGACCTGAAATGGTGAGTTGTGACAATTAATCTCACTTAAACAATTAACTGTGATTGAATATTCTTTTCTAAATACATTAAATATATAAAGATTATAATTTTCATATTTATGAAATTGGCAATGGAATATCAAAACTCTTTCTTGAGTGATTACTTGAGCGAGGTTGATAAGTAATCAAAAGGAGTTTATGAATTCAAATAAATCTTTGAAAGTGTACAAGGTGCAATAATCCATGGATGGATATATGTATGCATCTAGAAGATTACTCTTATGTTTAATTATTAAATTCATGTTTTGATTTATAATTGAAATAAGATAATTTCTAAGTATTCCTAAAAGGTTGTGGGAGTACTATGTTTAATTTCTTAAATCATATATGTTGTGGAACATATAAAAAGTAACATTCCATATAAGTTAAAAGTTAAGTTTTAGTTTGGAATGAAACTTGACTTGAACGATTTAGAAAATAAGACATACAACCTTGGAATGAATGTTTATTGTTGAAACATGTGCGGTAAATGAATCTAATACAACATGATATATCATTTAGAAAGTCTAAATGGATATGTATGACATGAATAAAATCTAAGTATGACTCAAAGATTTTTTCATGCACATCATGTTTTGTTATATCATGCTTGATTACAAGATGATTTGGCAATATTAATATCTAATTAAAAGTTATTAGATAACTTGTGTAATATTCTAAAAAGAATACGTTTGATTACAGAATCACATCCTAAATCTGGAACAGCTTCCAAATTCTATAGATGAACAATTTTTCAATTATTGTGAAAATTTTCATAGTCAACAAACTTGAATGTTTGAAGGGCATCAAACATTACACAACAGATATTAATGTTTACGGAAAGTTTTAATAGCATATTGTTGTTTGCATACAATAAGGTGAATGAAATTGAGATGACACTCAATACTAGTCATGGTAAGGATTTCATCCTTGGCTATTACTAGTTATACTTACTAAAAGCATAGTTGCATTATACATTAAGAGAATAAGAATACTTTAAACTTTAAAATGTTTGGAAGTTTGATTATCATAAATTGATGGTTAAGGATGTCACACATTTTATGAAATATTATATGGCATGCATTATCAAAATAGTTGAGTATGCATATACAAGAACTTCAATAGTTGAATTCTTGAAATAAGTATTCTTAAAATTCCGATAGATCAAAGTTGGATGATTTATGTATTGTCCACAAGTATGAATGTCATTACTTGAGACATAATTCATCAACAAGAGTTATCATTCATTGATCTATTTAGTATTTGGATAAGGGATGTTAAACAGTTATTATAATAAATTTAAATACATGGTATGTTTAATTTATAATATATTGTATCCTGTTTTTACATGCTTAAATCCATAAATAAATGTTATTCTAAAATTGTCCGTTGTCAGTTAATAATATGGGAATATTATTAAATCAAGACAAATCTGAAGGTTGGTATAATATACTTAAAGTATATTAATGCGTAGTCATGCCATTTCAGATGATATTCAATGTTACCGAATATAGGACTTATCCCAACTACATGATGTTACTTTATGGATCTTGTCATTAAGTAAATAATGAGAAGTTATCCTCAGACTTGAGATGCAAGATAAGTGTCATGAATGTAGTACATTTTTGTGGAACAACTTAACGCTATACGTAACTGGTAGTCATAAGGGTTGTTTTCGAAAGTGTTACAAAGTTTGTGGGTTTTGCTTGTAGTCAAGATAGAATTTGTTCCTTCAAATTTATTTTTGGAGTTTAATACTGCTGGGCCTTTCGTAGGGTTGGTAAGATGCATGTGCGGCCGCACCCAAGATCTCCCCTGAATATGTTCAGAAGATTTTGGTAACCTTGATCAATCATAAACAACGAGAAACAGAATGGTTAATTAAGGAATGACTTTAATCCATATCCTTATTAACGTGGTATTAGAAACAAAAGGATAATAATAATGAGAAATCATTAAAAGGTTTTTCCAGGAGCCTTACTCGAGATCGTACTAGAGGCATCGGTGTGTTGCAAGACGCTAACCGATGTGATTACACTATTAAAATATGTCCAAGTGAGAGCTGTTAGATTATGGATATTATTTTAGTAGTTGTATGTTAGGATCGAACTCGAGATCACGGGATTGCACACTTTACGTATGAAAAGTAAATGAATAATAATTATATATAAATGTTATATTAATTATTAGAACGTAAACACGTAATGATTGTTAACATTTAATGGAAATGGCTAATGACCATTAGACGAATAAAAGGAAAGGGACTATAGATGAAAATTGGAATGTCAAGAAGGTTCCGGAAACCCTTTGAGGGTGTATGGGACGATTGGCTAAGGGTATCCCACATCGCTTGGTGAAGCTTTTGTTCCAAGTTTTCTATCCTATATAAACACACAAGATTTCATTGTTTTCATAACTTGAACACATAATCTTGTGTGTTTTCTCTTCTCTTCTCCTTGCAATTTTTCGACACCCCATTAAAGTTTAAGGGAGTCGAAACTTTGTATTCTCTAGTGTTTGTGCTCGCTTTACTTGCATAAACGTTTACTTGAAGTAGTACGTGTGTACAAGATCGTGAATCAAACACATCATTGTTTGTTTCTTGGATTTGTTCACATAAACCCTTATTAGGGTTCTTGAGTTGAAGATTGCATTTGATTCTTGTTCGGGTTAGAATCATTATGGTACGTTTACTATTTATATTTGATTAATTAATTACATGTTATATGATCTTGTTATAATTGCTTCCGCTATGCTCACTTGATGTGTTTGGTTTATTTTATATGAATGTTATGATATTATAATTCCAACATGAATGATGTCTGCACTTTCAAAAGATAAAGATTGCGCCTGTGATTTGAGACATTATTTGGAATTTAATCGTATGTAAATATGCCTTTAGATGTGTGATTATTTGAGTATATTGCTGTAGTTTCAGTTATATATTGTCAGCTACACTTTTCTTAATTCTAATGTTCAATCGTTAAACTTACATGGGATATATATGCTCTTTTATAAATTTATTTCATTAAATTAAAAGATTATACGTGTCAAAAATAGTATTAAATGAAACAGATATGAGTTTATGTATTTTACTTTAGAGCCCTTGCTGCATGCCTATATATACTGGTATATGGTTTGGAGTAATATGTACCAAACCAATATTTTTGAAAACACATAAAGATATCAATCAAGATCATAATGGTATTCATTCCATTTCTTTCATTATCTTATGTTTACTCTCAATTCGTTGTTTGTTAATTTGACATGTTAGTAACTATATATATATGAATATATTATCATAGCCGCAGGTTGTAACAGTTGGACCATGGGGGGGTAATGGTGGCGGATGTGATTGGTTCATTCAACTTCAGGACGGTCAGAAGTTTACTAGGATCACAGTGTTTGGTACAGAATGTGTAGATGGAATCCGGTTCGAGTACCTTGATGCAGACGGAGAGAACGTAGGCAATCATATGGTTGGCGTAGACAGAGAGGGTACAGATGTATGTAATCATTCATAACATTTATCTATTATATTTTTCTACATACTTACAAATGAATGCTATCCTCACATTTATATATTTTTTCTTTAATATCAACTAGTTTATAATTCCTGACGGGGAAAAGATAACTGAGATAAGTGGAACTGTGGGTTCATATAGTGGTGTCACGGTTATTAAGTCGTTGGACTTTAAAATAGGCAACAAAGGCCCATCTGGGACACAGAGTGGAACTTATTTCACACTGCCTGTGACTTCGGGTGACGTTTCTGGATTCTTTGGAAAGTTTGGACCTCACCTTAACAGTTTGGGAGTCATACTTTCTCCCAATAACTAGCAATGCTTGCCAATATTGTATACAACAACATGCATGCATGCATGTGGTTGGAGTTGGTGTATGTGTATGTGTGCCGTTTTAAGTATAATTAAGAAGCTTGAGATCGAGAAACATAATAAGAGTCTGTGTCTTCTACTAGCTAGCTAGCTAGAGATGCAACTCCTTATTTTATTTGTATCTTTCGTTTTTGATATATTCCTTGTTATTTTCTTAATGTTGTGGGATCGCAACATTGTATTGAGTCGTGTATTAAGTTGAGTCAAGTTTGCAATAAGCACGTACCTTTGTATGTCGTGCACTCGTCTCATTGAAAAGCTTCTGATTAATGACATGAATATATATGTTTGGCTTGTTACCTACAACTTGTATTTCACACCTTTATATATTAGTTTACGGATCTTTATTAGATGTTTGCATCTTCTTTCCATTGTTCGATCTAGTTTGCTTTCGAGCTATCACATCTTCGGCAAGAAGGTTAAAGAGTTGTTTCATACTACTTGTTTTGTTAATAAATAAAGGTCGTTTCTTTAATTTTTTTTGTTAATATCTATTTGAAATTTGGCATATTGATCACCGAGTATGGATAAATCATATACACTGTATGTTACATACAACAGAAATTTGAAACGTTAAAAACTGCTTGGAAGAAATGAAAATGATCAAGAAAACCAACATATTAGCTACAAGCATATTACAGAAAATTATCAAGTATCACTTTCGTGTGCAACATACTCATAGGCTCACACTATAATTTTGCTACAACAGTTCAACTTTACCTGATGCTTGAGCTTTCAAATGGTCTGACCCAACTCATCATTGGAGGATTTCATAAGTAGTATACTTGAATATCATCTATTCTAACTAAACATCAATCTATGCAGCCGACACGAAGTACTTTCAAACATTGTGACCATTGCCAAGCAGAAGGCTTAGTTTATAACCATTTGACCGTCACTTGCAACTAAAACTACTCAGATTGGAACCTTTTTGGGTGTCACGGGCAACCAAGAAAAAATTAGTTCTATTCATTTTTTTATCACGATGTAGATCGGCGCTTTCTCGTGTGGGTTGATTCGCTTGATCTTAGTGTTAAGGCAATGGTTTGTTTTGACGTGGTGGTGGTTCAATCAGCCACATATATCATCATATGAAGATACCAGAGAATAGGATTTGCTTTGATCTTGAGTCCCTGCGCAAAGACACTTTCACTGATGAGATTAGGATCTTATCCCACTCATAGGTCTACGTAGGAATAAGCACGTACCTTTGTATGTCGTACACTCGTTGATTTCTTCCCATTGTAATCCGATCTCTAAAAGCTTCTAACTGAATGAATGTTTATTTTTTGCGTTCGAATAAATTAGAGAGATTTATATTTTATTTTGTTACAACAAAAACTTAAAGTTCTCAAATGAAAAGGCATAAGAACGGTATTAGACAAAACTAGCTTGGAAGAAAATTAAAATAATCAACAAAACATGAATTTGCAAGAGACCAAGCTGAGAACGTACATGATACTCAAAATGGTAATTCAACTAAACAGCAAATGTCAATTTCATGGCTAAGGCGGAGAAGACACGCATGGCGTTTAATAGTGTGTATTTCAACATTCGAAGTGATGATATGAGCTCTTTATGTGGGCCCGTTTTGGAAGACATGAGGGTTGTTGTCTTTGCAGGTTTTAGAGGTTTACACCAAATTGGACATCTCGCAACCAAAACAATTAGCAACTACATAAAGTAGTCGCCATAGGTCCGCCAAACGACAAAAAAAATCCACTTTCTTGTCCCGTCTTTGAGCAAAACTCTTAGCGACTACACATTTGACTTTTAGCGACTACATGTAGTTACAAGAGTTATGAAAAAGTCTAACTTTGACAATAACTTCTAGCAACTAAATGTAGTCACTAGAAGTCAGGCGACGACCCAGAAAAAAGTTAGTAAAATTTTACTTTCTTGGTGGCGGGAAGGTCTAGTCCCAAACCTTTAGCGACTACATATAGTCGCTAAAGGTGGTCGAATTAAATTAATTAAAATGATTAAAATTGATTGAAATTAATTCAAAATGATTTAAATTAATTAAAATTAATTTATAAATAATTTAATTAATTCAAAATGATTTAAATTACCTTTTATACTAGACGATGGAACTAGGGGTGGAAACAATGAACCTTCAGCAACTACTTTTAGTCAACCAAAAAAAATGGCCAAACGGACAATGAACCTTTAGCGACTACTTGTAGTCGCTCAAATATTGTCACACAATTTAAATCTTTTGTCAATAAAGTAAGAAAGTCAAATAGTCAAAACATTCAAAAAACTCAACTCAACGGAAGTGGTCGCTATAAATAAAAGTGTAGTCGCTAAAACTTTTAGCGTCATTAACTAAGCTGACGACTTTTGTCCGACTACACGTAGTCGCTAAACTTTTAGCGGCACTAACTAAGCTGGACTTCTAGCGACTATACCCGTAGTCGCTATAAGTCTTTATGGTGTAGTGTGTCAATTTTAGGAGTTGGGTTTTTGGTTTTGGTTATGTTGTTCGTGGTTTAGTTGAAGTAGGGTTTAAAGGTCAAGTAACTTGCTATGATGTAATCAATGCTTTGGTAATTAATTCCACATAGCAATATGTTATCATGGTCAAGTTGGGTACGTACGTAGTAACGCGATTTGGAATGGGGAGATGATGTTTTGTAATAGTAAAAGGAAGAAATGGATGTTATGTTATGTATTATGATCTGTCACAACAGATTTGATCATTTATTATGTTTTTTCGTCTTATCGGAACAAGATGCACAACCTACATATCACGTGTTACATTTTAGATGAAAATTGTACATGTAGCCGATGTTCATTAAGTTATTATTCAGCATTTTGTATTCACTTGGAAAAAAGGCTTGGACCAATAAAAGTGTTTTGTAGGGATACTGTAGCGAGATCATTATAAATAGGTAAAGCGTATGCACAACTAAAAAAGATTTGACCCAAATTGGGTACACGGGGTCATGGTTTCCCTACCTTATGATCTTGGCGGACCGTTCCTCAAGGACCTAGCACATGTAATAAATACTTGTTGCATTGACATAGGCTAATAAGTTCTGACCACACAAAATATAGTGTCACATTGGTGCAAATTTAAGTAAGTTTTTTTATTCTGATGAGCATTTAAATCATCACACATGCATATGCAATAACTTTAATTGGTTCATTCTGTGTCATCGCTACACAGTGTTTCTAAAACACTTCTTATGACTTTTGTGTTATTCGTTGCATAGGTATTCAATGACCATAGTGAAAACAACATCTTTCTAGCAAAATAGTTTTTTTTCCTCAAGTGTGTATGCACAAATTGGAATGCACGGAATAAAACTTAGCTAATGTCTGAGAGGGAAACAACAACAGACCTTAGCTAGTTTATATTTGGGCTCACACTGAGCACTGGCCGAGATAGGAGGGGGTAGGGCGGGCACTTGCCCTCTAGCATAAAAAATTAAGTGTAAAATGGTAAAATATCTTGTTATTTTTATAATTTGCCTACCTATTGAACCGATTTGTAGTGTAGTTTCAAAAAATTATCAAAGTTTTCTTCCTCGACCATAACTTTCTGGCTCCGCCCTTGATACTGAGGACAGCTCATTAGTCGTCTCGCTTCTTCTCACGGGCTCCATAATACCAACCCAACTTGTAAACAGAAAGTTCATCTTGTTTAAAATAAATTTCAATACTTTTAAGTGAACAACCACTTCGAATGATTACCATAAAGTTATGGGAGAGGATCCTCTTCCTAAAGTTATTGACATTGAATGTAAAAGACTAATACAAAATGACTTTTGCAAGTCCGCTTAGAAGTCAACATTAAAGATGCTAGTTGATTAAAAAAAATTCTTGAAGCATGTAATTATTTTAGGTAGTTAATTAGGGGTTGGGGTAACGTTATCAATTTGTACTAGTGCAACATCATATGTAATAGTTCGACATAATGATATGGTGTAAACTTTCATTTAGATTTTTCAATCAGAACACGTTTTGATTTGTTATCCAGCTCGTTGTTTCGACACCATTTCCTCTACATACTAATATTATATGAACACGTTTTGATTTGTTATCCAGCTTGTCATTCCCACACCTTTGCCTCTATATACTGATATCATATGTTGTTAAGCTTCCTTTTTCATTTGTCGGAAAGCTTCCTCCGCCTCTTTCGTCCAGTGGAAGTCACTTTTCTTTGTGCACTTTTTTAGTATCTTGAAGAAAGGTAATGATTTCTCTGCTGATTTTGAAAGGAACTGTTTCATGCTGGTTAGCTTCCCATTTAGTTTTTGTACTTCTTTCAGACATTAGGGAGATGGGAGGTTAGTAACCGCTACCGTTGTATCTTGGCAGACTTGTATGCCTTTGGTACTGATGGTATAGCCCAAAAATGTCCATTCTTCCACGCCGAAAGTGCATTTTTTGGGATTTAATTTCATATTTTTTAACGTCCAGAACGTCTCTTCCACATCCTTGATGATGTCGTCCTCTGTGCGACTCTTTATCAGGAAGTCATCCACATATACTTCCAGGTTTTTCCCAATTTTTCTGTGGAAGGCTTATTTACCAAACGCTGGTATGTTGCTCCCACGTTCTTTAGGCCAAACGACATTTTGGAGTAACAAAATACGCCCTAATTGGTTATGAACGCTGTTTTTTCTTCATCTTCCTCAACAATTTGTATTTGATGGTAGCCTTTGTAAGCGTCTAAGAAGCATTTGAAGCGGTATCCGTAGAGGGATTCTATCTTCTAATCTATCTCTGGTAGTGGATAACAGTCATGTGGGCATGCTTTATTTAGGTCTTTGAAATCAACGCACATTCTCCAGCTGTCATCATGTTTTTTAACCATTATGGGATTGGCTAACCAGCTGTGGTAATGCACTTCTATCATGATTCCAGCTTTGACGAGCTTTTCCACTTCTTCCCGTATTTCCTTGTTTCTTTCTGGGGCTTGGCCTCATTTCTTTCGTCTTTTCGGGGTGTATCCCTCGCGGATGTTGAGACGATGCTCTGCTATACTCCGCGGGACTCCCGTCATATCTACTTGACACCAGGCGAACACGTTCAAATTTCTTCGTAACAATTCACACAGCTTTGTTTGGCCTTCCTCCGTGAGGGTAGAGCCTATTGTCACTGTTTGATCCGGATGTTCCGGGTGAATTGCAATTTTGATCCTTTCTTCTGCTGTAGTGAAGAAATGTGTATTTTGTGTGAACAGTGGGCAAAAATTTTAATAAGTGTGACCATATGCTGTTTAAAGTGAAGAAATATGTATTTTGTGTGACAATTGATCACCCAATGGCCACGTGAATTTTATGTTTGCGTGGCCTTTTGAAATATTTAGTCACACAAAGTATGTTTGTTTTGGGTATAGAGTCACATATGATTTAGGAAACAGTGGCCAAAAGTGTTAATAAGTGTGGCCATATGCTGTTTAAAGTGTGGCCAAAAGTGATAATAAGTGTGGCCACAACTATTAGACAAATGCTTGGAGTTCAAGACCGTGGACAAAGCAACGATCAAGATTAAGGAGGAGAATGTAAGCCAAATTAATCTTGATGTTACTTCAAAGGAAAACGTGAAGGACCAAGTTTGTAGAAACGAAACTCTACAACCGTTTAGTAGTTAAGTTAGTTTAGTTAGTTATTTCTGGAAATAGTCGAATGGTTGTGTTGCTTGGTAGAAACCTGTTCGAACCATTACATTGGTTGGAAGACAACTATTCGAACAAACACATCGGTTCATACACACCGATTAGACTAGTATATATACATATGAACATGTAACTTTACATTGGTTAGACAAATATTTATATAAGTTATCTTTAGTTATTATTGTTTGCAAATCGTATTTGACTCAACCATAAACCGTACACAACTCGTACACCACTAGGACAACAAAAACTTGGGTAATCTGAGACTGAGAGAGAAAGAACAACCGGCCTCCAGCTTATATTTGGGCTCATATTGGGAACAACCCATTAGCCGACCTGATTTTTCGCATGGGTTCAAGATTACCAACCCAGCTTTTAAACATAAAGTTCATCTTTTTAAAGTAAATGTTATCTTAGAAGAAAGAAAAACAAATGCAGAATCACAACACAAAATGACAAAACTTTTAAGTGAACAACCACTTAAAGTGGTTACCACAAAGTTATTGCCATTTAAATGTAAAAAGACTAATAAAAAAAGACTTTTGAAAGCTTTCTTACACGTCAACATTGAAGATGCATATCGATGAGTTTTTTTATTTTTTATTTTTTATTTTTATTTTATTTAATTTATTTTTTCCTAGAAGCATGTAATTATTTTGAGTAGTTGGGGGTTGGGGTAACTGGCCGGCCCTGGCTATGGGCAGAGCGGGCGACAGCCCAGGGCATCAAAAAGATAAGGGGCATCAAGTTTCCGGTCATGCGAATCGGTTTTATGCACAAAAAAAAAAAAAAAATGAAAAAAAAAAAAAAGGAAACGAGTTCTTTAAAGTGTTACTTGTTTGGCTTCTTTGTGCCTCTAGCTTATTTAAGAAGAAAGTTAAAAAAGATAAAAAGTTGAGCTAAAGTGTTGCCGGACATGGATGGACATGAATGCCGGTTGTGAGGAAGAAGAGGTTTGCATCGATTGTAGTAAATTTTGTGGATCTAGTCTATTAATTGGCCCATCTCTAATTGGTTTAATTATTTCTATAAAAGACCTCCAATTTTCAATTAAGTTTGCATTTTAGACCTCCAAATTTAAATTATTCTTAACTTTCAATTCTCGTAGTATCTTTTTACATTGTAAAAGTTGCACCATTTTAATATTAACTCTTTACATTACAATTTTATCTTTTTACAGTGTAGAGTGTAATATAAAATGTTGGATTTAATATTAACTATAGTATGTTTTCTAGTTTTATTCATATAATGGTTTCAAATCTGACACAAATTTATTCATTTTATTTTTATTTCATTTTTATTTTGTTATTATCTATACTACTATATAATGCATTTGGGACTATTCTATAATTAGAAAGGCTTAAAATTCAGACTATTTTCTTGCTTATTATAGAAATATTTTAAAATTAATTTGTTAGAAAACAAGTTAGTTAAGAAATTTGTTAGAAAGTGGTTGGTTGTTCAAACTAAAATTATTTGGGTTAACCATCTCTAATGTCTCTACTTATAAAGCATAAAGACAACTAAATGTGTAACCGAATAACGCAAAATATAATCACACGGTACCCGCCGCCGCATTGTGCGGGTACCGTTCTAGTAAACTTATAATGCACTTGAACCTATTTACAAAGTAAATTAAACTACATAGTTGTCTAAGAAACTTTTAAGTTAGGGGGTGTTTGTTTAAGTTTATATGTGGCTTATGAACTTATTTGTTTATCTGTTTATATTCATAACTCATAAGTTCTAATTTTTCGGCTTATTTTGAGATTTGTGAGCTATATAAGTTTATTACAATATGATAAACTTATATAAGCCCATAAATCTCAAAATAAGCCAAAAGGTTGAGGCTTATAAAATATAAGCCTAAATCAAATAAGCTAGCTCATAAACCCACATTAAAGCTTAAACAAACACACCCTTAGTAAAGGGCATTATTCTATGATCTCGCCCAGGGCATCTGAAAACTCAGGACCGGCCCTGGGTAACTCTTATGAGTTTATACTAGTTCGATCGACATCATATGTACCATCTCAATATAATGATATGGTGTGAAATTTCATTGAGATTTTTCAATCAAAACACGTTTTGATTTGTTATCTAGTTGGTCGTTCTAACTCCTTTGCCTCTATACTAATATTATTTGTGGTTAAGGAACAATAAGCCAATTGTTAAGACATAAGAATGTAAAAAACCTAGCATATATGATTATGGAAACAAATGTTTGAAATCCTTGAGAAATACATACACCATAATCTTCACTCTTAAGTATGTGCTCACACGTAAAAGCGTGAAATTTTTTGTTACGTTCAATTTGATTACGTGTGAATCAAGTGCGAACTATCTTATACACTTTCAACTGTGTAAATATGTGATTATGATATGAATCAAGTGCAAACGCTACATTCAATTTGTTACATTCAAAATGTGATTATTTGACCATATTGCAGTTGCAATTTTATAAGGTCTTTCTTATTTCTACATGTTTTATCGCTTGAACTTTGAATGGTATATACTTATGTAATATATACATCAACACATGTAAGCTCTTTTATAACGTTGCTGCAAATTTATGTGTCAAAGGTTTACAGTTCACCTCCAGATTATATGTATGCTTCTTCTCATGCGCTACAGATCACCTTCCGATTACAAGTTCACATCGAACAAAGTTTTAAGCTTCAACTTTTAACATGAGTGAACAACCACTATGGTTCACACTTAACACAAGTTATTGATATTAAAAGCCTTATCATCCTATGTAAGAAACAAAGAAGACTTTCTAAAAGTCTCATTTACAAGTCAACATTAAAGATGCCAGCTTGAACTTGTTCGAGATATGAAATTATTTAGGTAGTTAGTTAGGATTTGGGGCAACTCTTATCATTTTGTACCACTTCGACACGAATTTTAAATTTTTAAAGACAAAGTTACTATGATTGTACAATAGTATTGTTAGTTGTGAAAATTTAGTGAACTTTTAAATCAAAACTCATCTTGACTTGTTAATTTTATATGGTTAAGGGACTATAACCAATTGTTAAGATTTAACAGTAGCTAAAGACTAGGATATATGTATACGGAAACAATTGTTTGAAAGTTGTGAGATATACATACACCATAGACTCCACTCTTAAGGTACGTGGTCGCAAGTAAGGATTAAATAAGAAATAAAAGTAAAATAAGAAGAATTAGAAATAAAAACATCTGCACATTTCCGATGCACATACAAATCTTTTATGAAATTCTCCTTCATCATTTGAAATGTATGACTGAAAACATTTATGATTTCTCATTATTCTTATTTTTATTTTTCTTTTTAGTGGATCCATTCCCATGTGATCGCAACTAAAAGCTTAATTTTTTTTTGCTACATCCAATTTAATTACACCTGAACAAAGTGCGAACGTTACCATCTTACACACTTTTAACCCATGTGTGATTACTTGAGCCTATTGTTGTCAACAAACCACACTTTTCTTATTTGTAAACGTTCTAATGTTTAGACGTTGAATGCGTGGTATTGTATATGCTTATATAATATATACATATATGCTCTTTTAACACTGCTACATTTGAAGATTATGGACTACACAAACATATGTTACTACCTTGTAAGAACAAACACGTAATCAAAATTTAAGTATTCTAAATCATGACTGTGTCATTTGCTGATACGATAATATAAGGTAATTAAATACTCCTTCCATCTTAAAATTATTGTCTCGTATTGACTTTTTGGTCTTTACTTTTAAACTGAATGTAAATATTTTTGTTTATATTACATAGTACTTGAAGCAAAATGTATGAACATATTGAGTTTTAAATGTATTTTCATTGATATATTTTTCATTAAGTATTGTGTAATACAAACAAAAATATTTATAGTCAAAATTAAGAAAGAAATATTGAAAAAGTGAATAAGAGAAAATAATTTTAGTACGGAGGGAGTATATTTGTGCAAAAGACTCTCAAAGTCTTCTTACAAGTCAACATTGAAGTCTAATTATTCAGGTTGGGGGTGGGCCCGGGTAACTATTACTCCGTCTCTCAAAATTATTGATCTCTTTTAACTTTTTATGTTTTTTTTCCTCAATTTGACTAAAAATATTTTTGTTTGTGTTATACAATTTATGATAAAAATTATACCAACAAAAATACGTTTAAAACTCAATTCATTCATATATTCTGTATCAAGTATTATGTAATATAAACAAAAATACTTAAGGTCAAAATTAAAAACTAAAGATAGAAAAAGTCAAAAGGGGGGCAATATTTTGGGATGGAGTGAGTATTATTTTTGTATCATGTTAAGGACCTGTTTTGTTTTGCTAAGGGTTCTTTTCAAGCTT
The DNA here is from genome assembly GCA_030686995.1 of Artemisia argyi. Taxonomy (NCBI): domain Eukaryota; kingdom Viridiplantae; phylum Streptophyta; class Magnoliopsida; order Asterales; family Asteraceae; genus Artemisia; species Artemisia argyi. The sequence goes on from JARVZY010001769.1 coordinate 78,512, forward strand.
ATAAAGACTTAAAGAGTAGCAAGCTTTCTGTTCTGAATGATGAAAAAAAATAAAAAAAATGCTCCTGTTAAATTAAAAAGCTTGTGGTTTGGAATCAGGTCGAGAATTTCAACTATATTTTAACTACTCTCTCCATCTCATAAAAACTATTCACTTTGACTTTTTTAAGTTTTTATTTTTTAATTTTGACTTTAAATTTTTTTGTTTGCTTTATATAATACTTGATGAAAATTATACCAATGAAAATACATTTAAATCATAATTCATTCATATGTTTTTCATAATATATAATGCAAACATAAATATTTAAAGTCTAAGTTGAAAACGAAAAACTTAAAAAAGGCAAAGCGGACATTTTCTATTAGATGAAGGTAGTAATTTCTTATATTTTATGTTTTTACTATATTTTTAAACGCGTTGGTGATTGGAATCAGGTCGAGAATTTCAACCAAAACCCAACATGTTTATTAAATGGTTACAACCCAAACCTGTTTAGCCTCAACCCTAACTTGTTTATTTTTTTTTTATCAATCTCGAGTCGTGTTACGTGTCAGATAAAAAATTGGCACCCCTAAAGGGATAACCACAATGTATATAAGTGCTTGAAAGGTTTAAGATATTCATACACAGAGCCGTCTCAACTATCAACATTCCGAGAGGCCTAAAGCGAGTTCTTTTATACACGTTTTAAAAAGTTTTACGAAACAAGAAAAGCATTTACTTTTATATGTTTAAAATTTTATATGTTTAAAATTGATCTTCATAGCTTATTCTGATGAAAATCTTCAATAAAGATTGTATAGCCAAATAGTTGTTTCTAATCGATTTTATGCACAAGTGGATTCATTTTCTACAAAATTTCAAACCTGTACATTGTAAGTGGAGAATAAGTTTGTCTTCGTATTGTTCAAGTTCTAATAACAATATCGCAATGGCCTTACCAAAATTTTCAAGGCTTTGTAAAAAATATAGTTGGTATTTATAAAATTTTGAGGCTTACAAATTTGAGACTAAAGCGTTTGTTTTATTTGTTTTGTTATAATAGCCCTGTTCACACACCCCAATCGTCAAGCTTAAAAACGTGAAGAAACATCTCAATATATTTAATCTTACTTATGTGTGAGAATTATTATGTGCTCACGCCTAAAAGTGTGAATTTCTTTTTTATATCTGTTAGTGCAAAAAGTGTGGTGGGTTAGGATTGGGCTCAGAGGTGCCTTGAGCTACCCTTTGCGGACACCTTGTGAGAAAAAGTCTGCACTAATCCAAGTGAATGCTTGATCCCTGCATAAATGAGAATAAACCGTTAGCCTTACCGTGGGAATGGACCTCACGATTAAGCTTCGGCGTGAGAGTAAGTACTCATGTTGTCAGAGAGATATGAGTGTATTGGGATGAGTGAGAAAATCATACCTCGAAAGGTTGAGTTGAGGTTTCCTTTTATAGGTAGCGGAAATATTAGGGTTTCCTGATATTTCGCATATTGCTATAGTGGCCGAGGTGAGACCCTTATCGGGCAAGGATCCGCAGCTTAATCGATTGTTGCGAACGTGGATGGTTTTACGGACCGGAGGCCGATCCGCGAGCGTACTTCGGAAGTGCCACTCGTATACATCCTTTATTTGTACGAATCATGCGATGCTCGTAGCATAGGCTTTAGCCATGTCAGGCTTTATTGGCTTGCTGGGCCGGAGCCCAGTTTGCTCGTTGGGCCGAGACCCTTTTGCTTGTAGGGTCGGATCCCGGTTCATTTGAGATAGTCCAGGCCTAGTAAGCCTGTTACCCGTACTATGTATCATCAAGTCCCCTCAGTCTAGTGTGTTCATTGCACGTGTATTTTGTTTAGCGTGCTGTGAGTACTTATAGACTATCTTGCTATCCGAACCACTTCTAAGCTCGTAGCTTGTCCATGGTCCGTTGGAATGTCGTAGTTTAATTGATCGGGTTGCTCCGCCACGCATGTCTGCTGCTGTTCGCAGCTTGAGTAATGAACAGTTGTACTTTGTGTTTAGCATTGCTACAGCTCATGGAGCGGTGTTAGGTGCTGAAGTGAGGAGGTATGGGGAGGATCTTCTACAGGAGAATGTTAATTTCTCCAATCTTTGCGCTAAACAGTGTCATCTGCTAGAGGCTAAGGATGAGGAGATTAGGGAGCTGAAAGCAAGACTTTCTTTGGCCGATGCTGAGGTTGCGGAAGCGATTAAACTTCTTGATCGCGTTTCCGTTTTGGAATCTTCAGAAAGATCCTTACTGGAGTGGAATTATGTGCTTCAAATAGAACATTATTCCTTTGAGGCAAAGGTTGCGGGGCTTCAGCCTTCTTCTTCTACTCCTGATCTCGTGCTTGTTTCCCGAGAGAGTCTCTAATTGTCTTTTAATAATTTGACAGAGGAGTTTATGAAAATCTAGGATGATCAGGTTCGTGCCCTTGCTAACAAGATGGCTGCTTTGGAAGTCCACTTAGAGAAGTTATCTTTACATGTCCATGAGGCATTTCGTCCTCGCCTCCTTTCTATTGTGGCTGACCGTCACTGGTTGTTGACTAATGGTATCTGGCTTGCTGTTGTTAAGTGTTTAAATTCTCTGGATTTTGTTGCTACATCCGGGAAGGTCATAAGTTCTGCCATTATCAAGGGTGTACAAGATGGACTTGTGGCCGGTCTTGCGCATAGCAAGTTAGGTACGGACCTTTCTAGGGTCGCTGGCTATTTTCTCCCGATGGAGGCGGACTACTAGTCCGCTCTGCAGGTTGTTCGTGATTTTGAGTTTCCTCTCTTTGCTGCTTTGGTGGCTTATAAGGATGCTCGTATTGGGGATATCATGGACCTTCTCCGTCTTGAGGGTCCTTTGGCCGATATTCCTGACGTTGCTTGTTAACAACCTGACTTGGAGTAGCTCTTCGTTCCCATATGGCATCCTGATTATAGTGCATCCGTAAGCGCTGAGCCTTTGTCAAATGCTCTGGAAAAATGTGAGAGGGACATTGCTAAGATTAAGAAGAGTATTTATGCCGCTGATGATGCACTCTTTTGCCGTGTCGCCCCTTTTCTTGAAATAGTACCTATTCCTATGTATGTTGATGCGGCTGTTATTTCGAGCAGTGGCTCTGGCTTTCTTGAGGCCACGGCTTTCGTGTCTCTAAGTTCCCCTGCTCCTGTATTGTCGGAGACTCATTGTGCAGTTAGCACGGATGCTAATGCTTTTTGTAGGGATGGTCCCTCTAGTGCTCATGTTGCTTCTTCCGCTGAGGGAGAAGTTGCTACTACCTTAGCGTAGGAGTCTTTTTTAGTTTCTGTTGTAACTATGCTTGGTTATTTATTATGCGTACTTTTTGAACAATGTGTATGTTGCTTTGTACGTCTTTGTATTTTTCGTAATTACGATCTTACTTATCATGCTATTCTTGCTATGTTTAAAGTCATACGGGTACGCTTGTTTGATAGTCTTTGAGAATATTTGTGGGTTATTCTCCCGTACTGGGCTTGCAATGCCTCTTACGTACCTGCGGTTTAGTTATAAGGTTCCGCACCCTTTTAGTTATATAGAATAACATCTGTGGGAAGTCCCCAGATGTGTGCGCATCTTATTCACATTTATCATTAAGTTTGCGAGTTAAAAAAGGGCGGATTTTTTATTAAAACAAACTGGTGAGGGTAGCTAATCCTCACCTTACATTAAGTTAAAAAGACAGAGTACAATAAGTAAAGCAGTACTTAAAAAAGGATAGATGACCACTGCGGGGTCCACATGGGTGATGCTTCTACAACTGATTTATGTAGCACCTTTTGAGGTTACATATGTTCCACGTTCGTGGTATTGTAGTTCCATTTTTGTCTTTCAACCTGTATGCTCCTTTTCCCAATGCTTCCGTGACCACGTATGGTCCTTCCCATTTATGTCCTAATTTTCCAGTATCCTTTGCGTGGCTTGCATCGTTGTTCCGATACACTAGGTCCCCTGGTTTGAAGCTATTGTTGAGGACTCTGGAGTTGTAATATTTTTCCATCTTCGCTTTGCTTTTCGCTTTTCGGATGGCTGCCTGTTCTCTTCTTTCATCGAGCATGTCGAGATTGATTTCCAGGTCTTCGTTATTCTCAGCTATGTCCATTTCTGTTATTCTCCATGTAGGCACTCCTATCTTAGCCGGGATGACCGTCTCCGTTCCATATGTTAGGGAGAATGGAGTATCCCCGTTGCTGGCTTTGATCATTGTTCGGTGTGCCCATAGGACATGTGGTAGCTCTTCTATCCAGTTTTTGTTATCTTCACCTAAACGTGCCTTAATTCCCTCCCCTAGGCTCCTGTTAGCTCTTTAGACTTGGCCATTTGCTTGTGGGTGTTTGACTGAAGCAAAGCATTGCTGAATGTGTAGTTTTTTGCACCAGCCTTTGAATGGGTTATCGAAGAATTGCTTTCCATTGTCAGATATGATTACTCTAAGGATTCCGAATCTATAAACAATGTTTTCCCATACAAATTTCTTTACCTGCTGCCCTGTTATAGTTGCGATAGATTTTGCTTCTATCCACTTTGTGAAGTAGTCGATTGCTACTATTAGGAATTTGACCTTGCTCGGTCCTTCCGGAAAGGGTGTGGCTATGTCAATGCCCCATTTATAGAATGGCCATGGGGAGGTAATTGGCGTTAGGTTTGGCACGCGAGGAACATAACTTGCATCCTTATGCATTGTTGGCAAGTATTACCATGTAAGCCTTGGCCACTACGGATCTTGTTCCTGCGTGTATGCCGCAGGATCCTTCGTGGATTTCCTGTAACACGTATTCTGCCTGTCATAGTCTGACACAACGCAGCCATGGTCCAAGGAAGGACTTTTTATATAGGATTTCTTTTGTAACAGCAAAGCGCTGCGATTTTGCTTTTGACGGCATTAGCTTTCTTTTGCTCAACTGGTAGCAAGTCTGTTGTTAGATATTTGTAGATCGGAGTCATCCAGGTATCTCCTTCTTCTTCGACTATGGCTAACACTTGCGTTTCTTCTATATATTTTTTTCTAGCTCCTCTACCAGCACTTGCTTACTTAGGTGTGCGAAGGTGGTGGATGCCATTTTACTCAAACATCGGCTTTTTTGTTTTCTCGCTTCTCGGTATTTGTTGAATTGAAAACATCCTGAAGCTACTTATAAGTTCCCTTGGCTTTTCTAAGTATTGAATCATTTCAGTTTCTTTTGCGACATAGGGCCTGTTGATTTGGTTTGCTACAACTCGAGAGTCGACGTATGCTTGCAAATTTTCAATGGCCATTTCTTCTGCTATTCTTAGTCCGGCTAGGAGAGCTTCATATTATGATGTATTGTTACTTGCTTTGAATTTGAATATTAGGGAATAGGTGAATTCTGCTCCTTCTGGGTTGATGAGTACCAACCCCGCCCCAGAACCATCCCCACATGATAACCCATCCGTGAAAAGTTTCCAAGGCTCTAGAAGCTTTTCTTCTTCCACTGGTTCACTTCCAGAGTCATCTTCTGGTCGTTCTACTATGAAATCTTTTAAGATTTGTCCTTTGACCGAGACTCGTGGCCGCCCAGTTCGATGCTCCATTTTTCTAATCTTCCTGCCACCTCTGGTTTGGATAGGACCTGCGTTATTGGCTGGTCCGTAATAACCACCATGGTGTGTGCCTGGAAGTATCTTTTTAAGCGCCTGGTGGCATGCACCAGGGCTAACACCAGTTTTTCCATTAGTGTGTAGTTGATCTCCGGGCCTCTCAAGGCACGACTTACAAAGTGGCACCTGTTTTTCCTCCCTTTCCGTCATTAGCACCGCGCTTACCGCTTCCTTTGCAGCCGCTAAGTAAATGATTAATTCTTCCCCTTCCAGAGGTGTTGTTAATGTCAGAAGGTTGGCTATTACTTTTTTCATTTCATGGAAGGCTTCCTACGCCTCCTTCGGCCAGTGAAAGTCACTTTTCTTTGTGCACTTTTTAAGTGTCTTGAAGAAAGGTAGTGATTTCTTTGCTGACTTTGAAAGGAACCGGTTCAGGCTGGCTAGCTTCCCGTTTAGTTTTTGTACCTCTTTTAGACACTTAGGAGATGGGAGGTTAGTAATCGCCTCCGCCTTATCCGGGCAGGCCTGTATTCCCTTGGTACTGATGATATAGCCCAAAAATGTCCTTTCTTCCACTCCGAAAGTACATTTCTTGGGGGTTTAATTTCATGTTTATACTTTTTAATGTCCGGACCATTTCTTGCACATCCCTGACGATGTCTTCTATCGTACGGCTTTCTATCACCAAGTCATCTACATATACCTCAGATTTTTCCCAATTTGTTTGTAAAAGGCTTTGTCTACCAACCGCTGGTATGTTGCTCCTGCGTTCTTTAGGCCAAACGGCATCTTGGAGTAGTAGAATATGCCTTAATTGGTTATGAACGCTGTTTTTTCCTCATCCTCCTTGGCCATTTGTATTTGATGGTAGCATTTGTGTGCATCTAGGAAGCATTTTAAGTGATATCCGTAAAGAGACTCTACTTTCCAATCTTTTTCCGGGAGCGGATAAAAGTCATGCGGGCATGCTTTATTTAGATCTTTAAAGTCGTCGCACATCCTCCAGCTATCATCATGTTTATTGACCATCACTGGATTTGCTAGCCAACTGTGGTAGTGGACTTCCTTCATGATCCCTGCTTCGACAAGTTTTTCCACTTCTTCCCGTATGGCTTTATTCCTTTCTAGGGCCTGGCCTCGCTTCTTTTGTCTCACTGGGGTATATTCTTCATGTACATTGGGGCGATGCTTTGCTACACGTCGCGGGAATCCTATCATGTCTGCCGGACACCAGGCGAACACGTCCAGGTTTTTTTGAAGTAATTCACATAATTTTGCTCGGCCTTCCTCCATGAGGGTAGAGCCTATCGCTATTGTTTGGTCCAGGTGTTCTGGGTGAATTGCGACTTCGATTTTTTCTTCCAATGGAGGATCGGCCTCGGGGGTCTCTTGTGTTGGTTCGGAAAACCATGGCACATTCGCGCAGAATGATTTTGCTGCTCCGCAGTGTGAGTACTCCTCCCTCAACTGGGAATTTCAGCATGTCGTGCACCGTTGACGGCACCGCTTGTATTTTCCGTACCCCCGGTCGTCCTATAATTCCGTTATAGGGCGAGTGTGACCTCATCACAAAGAATTTCATCCATGTGATGGTGGCGTGCTCTTCATCGCCTGTTATTACCTGGAGTGCTATCTTCCCTATTGGCCATATGACGTTACCACCGAATCTGATAAGAGGTGTTGTGGCCGGGACCACTAATACAGATTTGGCCTTTCGTCACACATAGCGTATTTCGAATGGTCACACAGCAACATATTTACGTGACTAAATGTACCAGCCTTAAATAAACAGCCACACTTGATCCGACTTGTGTGACAATTTCGTAAAATATATGTCGCACATTTCGTAAAATATTTAGGGTGGAGTAGTGAGAGAGAGAAAGAAAGAACAAGGCATGCAGCTGTGTGAGTGTGAGATAGAAAGAGTATTAAGTACATGTTGAAGTGTGTGAAGTGTGTTTGATAAGCTTTGTATATATTATATATTATAAGTGAAGTGTGTTTGATAAACTTTGCATATATTATATATTACTAGCGGGGCACACGCGCGTTGCGGCGCAGGTACCCTGTAATTAAAACTTTGGCGAACAATTTTGCTCTATTAGTATTTATTTACGATAAAAATTACTTTACAGATAGCGAAAATATTTTTAGATGCATGATAAACTGTTGAAGTTATGAGAAAATGATATATTATCTAAGTGACCGAGTCCACTTAGATCTCTTTATTATTATTATTATTATTATTATTATTATTATTATTATTATTATTATTATTATTATTATTATTATTATTATTATTATTATTTATTTTATTTTTTTAAAGAAATTTCGAACATAAAAACCATGTAATTTAGATGTAGTTTTTTTTTTTTTTTTTTTTTTTTTTTTTTTTTTTATTATTTTTTTTTCGCTCAAAGCCACTTGATATATATATATATATATATATATATATATATATATATATATATATATATATATATATATATATATATATATATATATATATATGTTACTTTTTGTGTTTTATAAGTTTAATTATACTATATGTAACAAAAAGGTATATTATTAAATAAAAAAAATTATGAATAAAATGTCTTACAAATTTTATGAAGGGAGTGTTTAGCAACTTGATTTGTTTGTACATTGTGCTTTATAAATTATACTTTTAATTGAAAAGGTGTTTTAAATGTTATATATATTAATTATAAGTGTTGACCAGTCAATGTATGTAGGTGCTAATGCTTAAATTGATTGTACATATAGCTTAATTTGTTGTATTTACTTAAAATGTATAAATGAAAATTTTAAAAAATTGGAAGAGAGAGAATCAAAGATGCATTATAAGATGTATAAATATGTTTAAAAATGATTAAAAGTATAAAAAATAAAAGTATTAAAAGTTTAAAAACTAAAAGTATTAAAGGTACGTACATTTGTATTTTAGTGTATTTTGTATTTAAAAAATCTCCAAAAGAGTACATATGGTAAGATGCAAGGTTTTCAAGATCGGGATCGGATCCTATCCAGGATCGTTTTCGTCTTTGCAAGATCGTGATCGTATGATCGGATCGGGATCGTAAGATCCTACTAGCTATAATGTCATTTTCTTAATAGTTTTTGTAATATATTATACAAATTATTATATATCATAGACACACAATTATATGAATGTTTCATCGAAATGTTGTCCTAAATTATGGTTATGAAATGTTATTGTTCAGGTTCAATTTTATTTTAGTTTAGGTCTACTCATTAGATTCATATCTAGTGAGATTTTTTATTTTCTTTTTATAGGTTTTCTTTAGTCTAGCTATCTTTCTTCTTGTTTCTGATTGTTAGCACTCTCGATGGATAACCGTAACATTGATCGTTTGGTTCCTCGATGCATGAGAATGACCCTTTTTATTACTCGGATTCCGACAAGGACTTAGGTGATGTTGATGTTATTGATGAGGTTAGGAGAGAAGAGGAAGTTGATCCTCTTAAGTATGTTGACCCTAGGACAAGAATTCAAAAGGACAATATCTTTAACATGCAGTTTCCTTGTAAAATCGGATACATGAACTTTCATGCCCACCTTAACTCATTAGTACTTGTTTGAGTCAAATGCGTGTATCGAGTCACAATGAATGTTTTGCAGGATTTTTAGGAATGAAAACATATTTTATATTACTTACAAGCTCGAGAACTCAACAATAACTCGAGTCGAACTTATATAAGGTTGAGCTCAACTCATTAAACATTTCGGCGAGTTCATTTGATAGGTTTTCAATCTCCAAAATTTTAATATCGCGCTCAAGATCCCGCCCCTTAATTTTCCCCAAAATTTCAATCTCCCGCTCAAGATACCGGCCTTTTTTCCCCAAAATCAAAACCCAGACACTAGTCAGATCTATCTTCTCTCTATTCATCTCTTCTCCTTCTCTCTCAAACCCGACACGCACCACCGCCACAACGTATTCAGGGACCTCCCGATCATGTTATCCGAGATCGAGAAAGTTTGAACTCGGCTTGAGCTTGACTCGAAAAGCTCGATTTATCTATAAATATGTGTTTTCTTACACAAATTAAAATTGAAATATAACCTAAGAATTGAATTCGATTTGACTTCAGCTCGAAAAGCTTGATACATTCATCAATAAGTATTTGCACTTAGTACACTTACATATTAAAAAAAAAAAACATATTTTATATCACTTACAAGCTCGAGAACTCAACAATAACTCGAGTCCAACTTATAAAAGGTTGAGCTCAACTCATTAAACATTTCGAGCTCATTTGATAGGCTTTCAATCTCCAAAATTTTATTATAGCGGTCAATATCCCACCCCTTAATTTTCCCAAAAATTTCAATCTCCCGCTCACTCCCACCCCTTTTTCACCCAAAATCAAAACACTAATTAACACTAGTTAGCAGATATATCTTGTTAGGTATACAAATATTCCTATGAAAGACTCGGTTACCTAAATGTTGTAATAGCATTAAGATAGCTCGTAGTTAGTTTATTATTTACTTAGTTTTAGTTTAAGTAACATCGTGAAAGAAGGACGGGTCTTTACCGACTGTATACCTGATCCACAGCCGGGGTGTGGGCGTTTTTATTTCTTTGTATAAATACCCCTCTCCCACTAAGGGAGAGGGTTGGTGCTTTCTAGTCTCAATCTAATATTCACATATTTTCTCTCATCCCTTTCTCTCACTAGAAACACCCAACTCACTTTCTCTCTCTAAAATCTCTTCTTCTTTCTTCTTGAATCAATCTAACCACATAAACCATACTAGTTAATATTATGTATATCTTACAATTGGTATCAAGAGCCATGGTTTCTTCTTTGGACTTGACATACTCGGATTTGTGTATGGTTTGTGTGTTTAGTTTCTTTTTGGTTCGAATGGTTATGAGCTTATTTGATTCGAATGGTTATGACTTTTGGTTCGAGTGTTAGTTGGTTGCACTTTCATGATTTGAAGATGGTTATGAGCTTATTTGGTGCTTGGTTGGTGTAATTTATAAGCTTTTTGTTGGTCCTATTTGTAATTCGTATGGTTTTTTTAAGGTTCTTATTAGAGGTTAGCTCATAGTTGGTATATTCTTGGTAGAGGTTAATTCAAAAATAGGAAATAGACAAAAAAAAAAAAAAAAAAAAAAAAAAAAAAAAAAAAAAAAAAAGATTGACTGTGACTGGTTTGTTTTCTTCTGGTCTAGCGTTTACGTCAGATAACCAGCGTTTAATTCTATCTAGCGATTAAGTCTGATTTTAGCGGATAACTCAAGTTAGCATTTAACTTTTGGTCCAGCGTTTAAATCATCCTAGCATTTAACTTTGAGTAGCGGCTAGCTCGGCGTTGTCAAGTTAGCGGTTAAATCACATGTTCGTATCACTTAAGATTCACAAGTTAGCAGTTAGTTCAATAATTATCTTGCGTTTAACTTCATTAGTTAGTAAAACAAACAACAAACTGAAAAGATAAGATATCAAACAAGATCTCAGACCCATTAAATGTTTGCTTTCACCTCTAATGATCATAAGAGTTTAACTACAACCCATCATAGATCTTAACCAAGTCGAATATAAGCAAAGGAAATCAAGGGAATCGAGATCTCAGTCATAGTTCACTTACATATCTAATATTTATTAGATTTTTCATGTGTGAACCAAGTTACATCACGGATCTCTATCAACCCACATAAAACCACAAGAGTTTTTATCACTCCTTTCATTCGGGAAGATAAAACTTGAAACAAAAATGAAAATAGTATAGATCTTAGTTAAACTTTCGGTTTATTCAAAGAAACAAATGAAAGTCATTTAACATCATTGATCAAGTTTTTTTGAAGCGTAGCTTCATTCAATATCCGAATCAACAAAGGGGATAAAGAAAATAACAACCAAGTTATCTCTTTTCCCTAATTCGTTCA
>JARVZY010001770.1:0-33000 GCA_030686995.1 Artemisia argyi
AAAGGCTACACAAACATAAAATTCACGTGGCCATTAGATGATCAATAGTCACACAAAATACACATTTCTTCACTTTAAACAACATATGGTCACACTTATTAACACTTTTTACCACTGTTTACTTAATTGTATGTGACTAAATACCCAAAACAAACATGCTTTGTGTGACTAAATATTACAAAAAGGTCACACAAACATAAAATTCATGTGGCCATTGGATGATCAATAGTCACACAAAATACACATTTCTTCACTTTAAATAGCATATGGTCACACTTATTAACATTTTTGGCCACTGTTTGCTTAATGGTATGTGACTAAATACCCAAAACAAACATGCTTTGTGCGACTAAATATTACAAAAGGCCACGCAAACATAAACTTCATGTGGCCATTGGGTGATCAGTAGTCTCACAAAATACACATTTCTTCACTTTAAACAGCATATGGTCACACTTATTAACACTTTTGGCCACTTTGTGTTAAATTTTATGTGACTAACTCCAAAAAAACAACACCCATTGTGTGACTAAATCATCACAAACGTCACATTTATTGTATATTCATGTGGCCACAGGACGGGAAATAGTCACGCAAAATACACATTTACTTGAATATATCATCTCAAATGTCACATATATTATACATTTATGTGGCCAAAGGTTGAAAAATAGTTACTCTCAAAAAACATTCGCGTGACTATAAAGTGTTTACGGTCACTGATAATAACTAATCCAACAAAACTTGTGCCTAATTTGTCACACATATTCAGGGTTTTGGTCACTCTTTTTCGATGGAAAAGGCCACTAACTCAACAATGTGAGCATATGCCACCTACGGTGGCGGGACCTTTAGTAACACACAACAGAAAAAATGTGTGTGACTACATGCATATCGTCACACATTTTTGGCGTGACCAATACAACTTTTTATACCGGTGGACCATCATACGTCTTATCTCAGGCCGGATCCTATTAAAACAGTGTTCATATAGTATTTCGGAAGCTGAGCCCCCATCAACGTATATGCAGTACACGCGGTGGCCTCCAATTTCTGCCTCTACGATCATGGGGCCTTCGTTCCCCTCATACTCCCCCAATGGAGGGAAGGATATTTGTGGATCGAGAGAGAATCTTTGTGTTATTTTTTGTTTGGCTAGATTTTGCTATGTTTATATCATCAGGATTGTCTATGCTTTATCCTTTGATGACGTATCTCCTTTCTTCGCCATCTTTTGCTGGTCTTTTCCGCTATTTTACTTTAGCTCCTTAATCAGGTATGACAGCTTCACGTTTCTGATCAGTTCTTCTATCAGTCTTTTTAGATGCAGGCACTCATCCGTGCTGTGCCCCACCTCTTCGTGGAAGTCACAGAATTTGCTAACGTTACTTTTTTCGACCGGAATCGTCATCGAAGGTGGGGGTTGAATTTTGCTTTTTCCAGTGCCAAATTTTCCATCGGGGATTTAGAGAGAAGGGTGAATCGGTCTTGTCTCCTATCGGATCTTTGTAAGCTCTTGAATCCCCCTTTTCGAAAAATTTACTTCTGGCTCCCATCAGGTTGCCCCCATGATGAGGATGGTTTTCTTCGTTCTTGGTTTCCAGCCGCCACTTCTCCCCTGAGGAAAGACATGGTTCCTTTCATCATCTCATCGACAGATTTTAGGATGTTGTCATGCAGGCGTTTGATTAACTCTGGGTTATTTATTCCGTGCATGAATCCCGATATTTTACTACTTCTAGGGCTCCTTTGATGTTTTTGCATTCCTTCTTGAACCTCTCCAGTCTTCCGTGGATTCACCTTCCCCTTGCTTTATGTTATGTAGTTCCAAGGGGTCCTTAATGCACTTCTTCTGTTGGAGGAAGTTTGCTAGGAATGCTTCCTTTAGCTCGTCGTAGCTATTTATTGTATCCGATGGGAGGTCATCGAACCAAACCCTGGCAGAGCCCATTAGTGTAGAATTGAACATATGGCACCAGACCGACATGGCCCAACATTCCACCTTTGCTGCGGATTGGAAGATCTTTAGGTGGTCCTTCGGATCTTCGCTTCCGTCATACGTTTTGACTTAAGCTGTCATGTGGGTCCTTTTTGGCATGTCAAAGTGGCGGATGCGGGGGGGGGGGGGGGGGGGACGGATCAGAGTCCCGACATGACAAGGGCAGCGCCAGGTCGTCATCTTCAACATTGGATCTATGCCTTCTGGACCTCGACTTCCCCCTCCGGTGACATCGAACTTCCAGGTCGTCCTTTCCTCGAGGGGGTGATCCACGGCTATGATGCCTCTCAGAATCACGGGAGCGAGAACTATGGTTGTGGCTGTCTTCCTTTCCTTCGTTATCACGATGAGACTGGTGTCGAGAGTGGTGCGAGTATGCGGAAATACTTCCCTCTTTACTTCCAAGTCTGTAGAAAACTCCGTTTTCCAACCTCTTGGACACATTTTTCCTTTTTGAATCCCTTCCCCTTGGGGATTTTGACTTGCGACCACGTGAGTCAGTAGTCACGGATGCACTTTGGGGGCGCTTGGATTCAATTTTCTTTCTAAGGTCCTTCTTTTGGCGAGGCTTCCTGGATTCAGATTGTTGTGATGCTTCTTCAAAGGCAAGGCGAGCTTTCACTTTGTTGAGCTTTTGTTGCTTCTGTTTTTGTTGATACTTTTCAGCCATGATCTACAATATCCGGTTGTAGTTCCTTTCACAGTAATCCTGGAGATCTGTGCTAGGTTTAGATATTCTGTTTCCTCCCAATACTGTTCCTTTAACTTTTGCGCCCATGTTTCGCACAGTGAACGTGGGTGCGGGCGTGTCGGTGTTTGCTTGCTTTCTCATGGTGAGTATTTTTTGAGAACGCGGTTGTGCACCGATCTCACGATTGGCACCAACTTGTTAGTTCAAAAAGGATGGTGGGTTAGGATTGAGCTCAGTGATTCCTTGGGCAACCCTTTGCGGACACCTTATAGGGACGAACCCCACGATTAAGCTCTGGCGTGAGAGTAAGTACTCATGTTGTCAGAGCGATATGAGTGTATTAGGAAGAGTGAGAAAATCATACCTTGAAAGTGTGAGTTGAGTTTTCCTTTTATAGGTAGCCGAAATATTAGGGTTTCCTGATATTTCACATATTGCTATAGTGGCCGAGATGGGACCCTTATCGGGCAAGGATCCTCAACTTAATCGATTGTTGTGGATGTGGATGGTTTTTCGAACCGGGGGTCGATCCTTGAGCGTACTTTGAAAGTGCCACTCGTATTCATCTTTTGTTTGTTCGGATCGTGCCATGGTCGTGGCATGGGCTTTAGCCGTGTCTGGCTTTATTGGCTTGTTGGGCCGAAGCCCAGTTTGCTCATTAGGCTGACTAATTGGCTCCAAACGGTCAAACTAAGTTGAACAGGTGATGGTCAACCAAGTAAAACGTCTAAAACCAACTAACCAAGGAGTACAGTGTATTCCCGGGTCGTTATATCCCAGCGAGGTAAGCAATTGTATTTAAAAACGTTTAAAGTGATCGAGTGATTTAACAGGAGGATCAGGAATTTGATTATTATGATTAAACTATGATATTATGATTGAGAATGGCTTAGAAACACTATTATAACTATTACTGATGATCAGATACCTAAAAATGTGAGTGAAACCTAAAAACACGCGTTTGAATTAAATTAACGCGAACGCGCGAAATAAAAAGTGAAACGTGAGCAAATAAAGTCCTACGAAGATGAAAATTATATTTTTACAATCCTAATGACATAAGAAAATTTTTAGAAAATTAAAGTTATTTTTACCACTATTTAATTAATTACTAATTATTAATTACTTTTTAATTAACTAA
Organism: Artemisia argyi; assembly: GCA_030686995.1. Lineage (NCBI taxonomy): Eukaryota > Viridiplantae > Streptophyta > Magnoliopsida > Asterales > Asteraceae > Artemisia > Artemisia argyi. The sequence goes on from JARVZY010001770.1 coordinate 3,832, forward strand.
ATTATACTAATTATTAATTAATTATGAAAATTCTAGAAAAATGAAAATTAAATTTAGAAAAATATAAAATATTATAAAAGTAATTTTAAAACAGAAAACCTATTTTTTCTACTTTTTGATTATTAATTATTAATTAAAACTAATTATTTAATTAATTAAAACTAAATTAAATTATAAAAAGTACTAAATGAACAAGGAAAAATCTGAAAAAATTCCTAAAATTATTTTAAGCTATAAGAGACTTAAGAAAAATTTAAAAATGAAGATTCCTTATAAATAAGCAGAAAAATAAGCCAAAGGGCTTAAATAGAAGCTATCACTTTATTTATTTTTGGATTTTCTTGATTTTTATTTCACAAACTACTTTAAATACTCAAAATAACAATTTTTAACAAAGGCACTTAGGCTAAAACTAAGAAATAAGCACTTGGAAAACCAAAATGCTTAACAGATTTTAGGATTGCTTATTAGGACTTATGATTTGTGAAAAAGCTAGACTAAAGCAATCACAAGGACAAATAAGCTAAATCAGATGGATAATTACTTGAAATGATCAAATAGAATCCAAAAAAGCACTAGGAATAAGCTGTAATTACCAAATAAGCACTAGGCAAAAACCACATACAAAGCAGGTCAAATGAGGTCCCTTTGGACCTCTGTGGGGTCCACAGAGGTGAGTCACAGGCCAAGATAATTGCTGACCCTCAAAGCTGACCTGGTAAACTCTAGAATAAGCCAATAAGCTGAGCTTATGGCTTATTCTAAGACAATTGGTGGACCCTTGAACTTGGGTGCAAGAACTGAGCACTCAGTTCTTATTTATGAGGACAGGTCACAATGGAGGTCAATTAAGCTAAGACAAATAAGCTAGATCCTAAAATAAGCCTGAGTTTAAGAAGTGGGACTGATAAGCTATAAATTAAGCCTAAGTGAGGGGTGTGGGGTCCACTGAGTCAGACTCAGTGAGTCCAAGAATTTTGGCCAAAGGCCTGGTGCAGGGGAGATAACACTCCCTGCAGCCTCAAAAAGCTAGTTGCACAAGCTTAAAAAAAAATCTAGAAAATAAGCTGAATGTAGGTTCTTAAAACTTAACTGAGAGATTTGAACATGTAAAAAGCTTGAGGTTTAAGTCTTACCCTAAAAATCACAATAATTCCTGCAAGTTTTGGTAAAAATGAGAAAATGCAATTTTGACTATTTTTCTTTTTGTGTCACAGTTGACTTTTATGAGCTTTGATTTAACTAAAATGACTTAAAATGATGTTACAAGCTACTAAGGGACTAAAATATGCTATGAGAACTATTTATGCAACTACTGACATGGTTGTGTAACTCAAATGTTCTAACAATGACTGATAATGGATGTGAATGTGAGATCTTGACTTTTCTGCCAAGAATGGGTGGTTTTTATGGTGAACTGAGATGTTAGGTCATATAGTGACATGCATCAAACAAGATAATCAACACAAACAACCTCAATCACAGCCAACACAGTTAATCCAAACACCCTTTTTACTAGACTGCTATGTGAATTTCAAAGCAAATGGTTGATTAGAACCATAAATCTGATTTATACCATCTTATTTTGAACTGATAAGCCTTAATGATCACAAATCCAAGACTATTAACTACAAGTACCCAATGTTCTATATTAGGCTAAAAATTGACAGTGAACCAACAGATTTCAACACTAGTACTTTAATATGAACTATTACACCTTATTAAACTACAATTTCATTCATTAAAACTTAATAAACTCAGCTAAACACAAATAAGCATGGATTAAACACATGAAGAGTGAGATCATAAATTGGAAGAAATTCTTACAAATGTCTTCCTGCCACAATAACTTGAATCAAGGACCAAATAACCATCCTAAAGGCTTCCATAAGCCACTACAACCCAAGCCATCCAATATTCAGCCATCCCTCTTGCTTCCTTCTTCATCACCTATGAAATTTTTATTTCTTTCCTATTTTTCTTATTTTTTTCTGAATTTTTGCTTTTTACAATTACCACTGAATTTATGGTTTCTAGAAGCTTAAATAAGCTTATGGGAACCTACATGAGCCTATGAGTCCAAGGTAACAACAGCAAACTACATTCATACAAACTAAGATTTTTTTTGAATTTTTAATGAATCATAAACTGAATGCAAAGGAAAACTGAGCTTGATTGATGGAAAGATATAAATTGCAATAGAAATGCTTGATACAGTACTTGAATTATGAGAATTTTACAAAACTTAAAAATTACAATAAGATAATATGAAAATTAAAACTAAAAAAAGACCAATTGCACCACAGCTTTTCTTCTTCTTTTTATACTTCACAATTAGGGTTTCTGAGCTCCATTATCTCTTTCCCAACTTGTTTCTTGATCACAGGATCACCCAAATTTAATCTTGGCCGTTCAAATATTTTTGGTGCCTAATTGGAGTTTGTCTTTTTCTCTGATAATTGAAGCCAGAGGGATATTTTTGGAGTGATATGGTTGTTTGATTAGGCAAGGGGAGGAGGGGGGTTGAGTATTGCAGGAGTGGTAGCAGTATAGGGGTGATGATGGGGTGTTTTGGAGTATACTGGGAGTGGGGTGTGAGGTGGAGGAGACGGTCAAAGGGGAAGGGTTGACTGGGGGGTAATATTAAATGGGGTGGATTTGGATTAGATGTTGGGCCAAGTTTCGTTTTGGGCTTGGAGGGGTGGTGAAGGGTGTTGGATTGTTTTATTTTAGGATTTAGGGATAGTTGAAATAATAGGCCCATTTGGTTTGTATTAAAGATAACACAAGGACAATTTTTGTAATTTTCTAGAAATGGAGGGCTGGTTTTGTAATTTTCCCAAAGTAATCAAAAGGACTAAAATTGCAACATGTGAATAGTACAAGGGAAATATTTGATAAATTCCAATTTTTAAATTCCTGAGGACTTGTTTTGCAAAATTTGAAACTGTAAGGACCAATTGTGTAATTTTCTCAAACTTTTCACCCAAGGATCGTTTTTGATAATATTTTACTTTTAAATTCCTTGGGTTGACTTTTCTTTCATTTCAAACCTTCAGGGACTAGTTTTGTCAATTTATGAAACTTGAGGGACTGAAACTACCAATTAAGCAAACTTGTTCGTTTTTCATTTGTTTTTAAACATTTTGCATCTAAAACATATAAAATACACTTTTTGGGAAAATTTTTGTATTTTGATGCATTTCTGAGTGTTTTTGGATGTTTTGGCAGTTCAGATACGATAAAAATGATGAGTATTTACACACTCATCACCGACGCTCGTTTTGTTTGTAGGGCCAAAGCCTGGTTCATTCGAGATAGTCCATTCCCAGTAAGTCTGCTATCCGTACTATACATCATCAATATCTAATTTGATTACGCATGAACCAAGTGTGAACGTCACTATGTTACAAACTTTTAATTAATTATATTGTGTATAGAGTAAATTTTCCTACTTTTTTGAAAGCGTATCCTTTGTTCATGTGAGGAATCTTTGGTGTGGACATCTTTCATACCCCAAATTTAAAATGACTAAAACGGCTTTTCCTTTGTCTTTCCAATAAGGCATTTTGGTCATGGCCTAATACCAAAATAAAGCATCGTATTTGTCAAAAAAGGCACTTTTGTGTAGCGAACTAATTTTTTTCCTTGTTTGTGGGTCGAAGTCAACTATTTTGTCCACAAGTGGGTATAGTTCCACCCCCACCCGGTTATAAGCCATGTCATCCGGTTTTAGTATATATATATATATATATATATATATATATATATATATATTACTTTTCCAGGTCACATAAATAAATAAAATGATGTTTCACACTTTACTCTTTCTTCCCCAAATCACTTACCACTCACAAATCCTAAAACCCGATTTATCATGCCTTCAAATTCATACTTAATAATCAAATTGAATTACCTCATCAATCATTTTGTTACTTAGCATGGCCTCGTCTTCCTCATCATGTCGTTATTATTGAAGGAGATATATGAAGGAAGAAATTGCTCGTATGACACACTTTCATTGTAAGATTCCTATATATGAACAAGTGTCATGGACTCCTAAAAATCTAGGTCGAAGATTCAAAGCATGTCCTACGCGTGTAAGTTACTTTCACATGATGTGTTTCATCAGGAATTCATATTTACATTGTTCTCATTTATTGTTTTAACACTTGCGTAGAACAAGGATAAAAAATGTGATGTGTTTCTTGATGATGAGTTTCCATCAGAATACTACAAGGACCTCATGTTCAAGCTCTATAAGGACAATGAGATACTGGAGTGCAATCTTGACTGCCTCACACACCAACTTGATCCTCAACTGCCCAATGTAACTAAGGATATTGAAGGTTTAAAACCTGTTTCCGGCCAAAAGCCTGTTGCAAATGAAGATGTGTCCATGGCAGTCATTTACAAGGAATTGAATGACTTAAAGATAAAGGGAAAAGTGTTTGACATGTTCTTGGTTGGTTCCACTTGTTTGATTACTCTCCTTTTGGTCTTGGTTGTAGCAGTAATTGTTGGGTCATTTTGAAACTAGTGGTTCATGTAATGTTGTTACCAGTTGTATTTTTAGTATGTTAGGAATTGTCGTGTATGAACAATTATATGATGTACCAATGAAATGGCACAAGTTTTGGTTTGGATTTACTAATGGTGCAGCTAACCATAGTTTTTCTCATAATTTTCTAACACTAGCAACCTACAAGAAATATATAGCATCCAATACTATCTTTAAACATATGAATGACAAGAAATTGGACCCAAATGTGTTCTTGAATAACATTAACTGTTTGTGCACTTGCACATTACAATGTTATAAGTAGAACACACAACAACATACCTAAAGTTTAAGGCCCTCAATGAATAAAACTTGGCTCAATAGTGGCATCACAAGCTTCACTACTTTACATATGTTACATATCTTAATAGTGGCAGTAAATGCAGCACTAGATCAGTTTCTAATCCTACTATACAAGGCACTTCCATGGACAAAATAGGGCAACATAATTACACATAAACATGGTAATAGATACTATTTTTTCTGCACATGCAGCAGTTAACAAAATATGTGCACTGGTTAAGTAATTGTTTGGATACTAGTCAAGGAGAAAGGCACTGTCAGGTGTTGAACCAGGTCCTTCAACTGGTACTAACAATTTCTTCAACAAAATCCTCTGACTTGGCATTCTTGGTGGTATCATTAGAGGTGCAGGTATTTCTCTTGGTTGTTGCACAGGTGCTGGTGAATCAAATCCTGTTTGTCTTTCTTCAAGTTCACTCCTTGTTGTCCTTCCTTGCATAGCAACGCTCCCACCTCTAATAGAAGTTTCTTGCATACGTACGCTCCCACCTCTAGCTGCACTCCTTGATTTTACACCCCTTGCTATTGTTTTTTTCCTTCCTCTACTTGATGATTTCATTACTCTTGTTTCAACCATGTCAGCTTCACTGTTACCCATGGCTCTTGTAACTATGTTGTTGGTCTTTCTTGTACCTCTGTAATACTCCGTAAAATCCCAGGTCATTTATTAATGCTAATTATCGACACTATTTTAAACTAAGCCATTTTTGCGGGCTAATTTGAATTTTTTTATATGAGACACCATTTGTTTAACACCCAATTATTTTGAACACCGTTTGTTTGGCACCTGATTATGTTTTGTCACCTGGTATCACCTGATTGTCACTCTTGGATGTCACCCAATGAAGTTAACACCGGTAACTCCCACTTGCGACCTAACACCCTAATTGGACACCGATATGTTATTAATATATATAACGATATGTATATATATATATATATATATATATATATATATATATATATATATATATATATATATATATATATATATATAAGAGTATATATATACGTATGACGACACCGTTTACGTGTTTATGGTTTTCACGAACACACGCCGACACCGAAGCTAAAGTCACAATTATACTAATCACCGATACCCCGTCATATTTTTGGGCCGAGCACAAATCACAAGCCCAACAATCAATATTTGTTTCTTTGTTTTCTTTGGGCCGAAACAACCACAAGCCCACATAGTTTCTTTTCTTTGATTCACTTAGGCCGAACATTCACAAGCCCACATGGCTAGTTATATTTTTCCTTCTTTTGTGTTGCATGGTACTCAATGAGCTCAATTCCTACGCTACATGCACATATGAACCACACTTGTTTCTTTTCTTGGTTCCCTACAACTCGACACAAACATATCACCTCCCCTTTGAATTTGTTTCTTGCGACAAGAAGCCACCAATTTGACCCGTCAAACCGTTGGACAAACACAATAACCACCTAGTTACCTTGATCGACTAATACCCCATGGATCGTGTGTTTCATGTTCCCCAACATGTATACCACATGAGCCCTAATCTCATTTGTTTAATACCCTACTAACCTAAACTAAACATAAACTAATCCAAAGTCAACTCTTTTTGGCTTCCTTCTACCCCAACTCGACATAACTAAAGAGCAAAGCCAAGAGACATGGTTGTCTACTCTCGAATGACAACTAAGAAACATGTTTCACAAGATCAAACACGCAACTACTTTTGCCTCTCCAATATAAACCACATTTAATGCAAGAATTCTCACACACTCAAAGTTTCACCAAGTTTGCATATCACAAAACACTCTATTTCTTTCTTTCTTTGGTTACTGTCGAAGAGCACTAAGGCGCACACACGAAGGTTTTGGGTTTGTACGAGTTGGGTAACTCTTGTGGATAAGGGATCGCTAGACGGGAGAGGGTACCACGTTACTTATTCACTTGTCTCGTATACACGGCCTCATCACCACCAATTTGGTATTGTAAGTTAATCACCACCCTTTTCAATTCGTACGTCATTCCATGCATGCTTATCACATTCATTTATCACACGACACACTATTTTCTAAGCATAAACATGCGTTACACTTATAGCTATATATAACACATGCCTCGACACCCTTGAGGAAAGGCCTCGCCATTTCGTTTTTACGCGTATAATGCATATATTTTCTTCGACACTCCAATTTACCAACACACACTTAATCAAACTAACGTAACATGCAAATCTTACTCGATCGTATACTATGAAAACAAGGCCAAAACCAAATCTTAGTCGAGTACAAATTTTATACAAGTAAACCTACTTTGGGCCTTAACCGGGCTAACGAGCCCAAACGATTTTCTCTTACGAAATTTTCGATTAGAAAATTTAAAGATTTTCAAATGATATTTGATTCGTGAAAATCAAGTTATAGTATAAGTATAGTATTACTCAAGAAATCCAGGAAAGAAATACGGATAACCCGAGGTCGTATTCCGTGTGAAGGGTGAATGGAATTCCGAATTTCCGATTCGGAAAAACGTGTCGTGAAAAGTGGTACAAAGTGATATAAATGAGATTAAACTAATGATATAGCAAATAAGGCACAATTAATCACTTAAACACGTAGTTCAAATAAGGTAACTAAAAACGTTACGTAAAATCGAAACCGTACGCTAAAACTTTAATTAAACGTTAACGTATGAAATAAAACGCGAGTTTTAAGCTACACTACTCCTAGAGACTTGGAAATAATTTTAAAAAGTTAAAAATGATAAAAGAAAATTTTCAGAAAAAGAAAAATAATTTTTTTGACTTTTTAATAATTTTTTATGATTTAAAAACTATTTAAACTATTTAATAATTAAAAGAAAATGTAAATAAAGTGAGAAAAATGCAAAATTACTTTCTAAAATTCTAAAATAACTAAAAACTATTTTCTAAAATATTTTTGGATTTTTCTTAGCTTTTTCTGATTTTTTTTTTGGATTTTTTAGTAATTAAAAAGTATTAAAAAAGTGATTAAAAATGAAAATTAAATAAGAAAAATAGCAAATCAACTCAGAAAAATCTGAAAATTTCAGGGAAAATCTAAAATAATATTCTGAATCTAGGAAAAATATCAAAAGTGAAAAATAAGCAATGGAAGTGCTTAATGGCTTAAAAACAGCTTAATTTAGTGCTTATTTATAAGCACAGTTGACCCAATCTTGACCAAAACTATTCCAAATGATTTTTATACTCAAATAAGATTGTAAGAACAATTTTGAAGTCAAATGGTACTCAGAAACACAAGCAGTGATCAAATATGGTTCAAATAAGCACTAGTGATGAGAAATAAGCCAAGCAGACTAAGCACAGGCCAGATAACACTTGAAACAGATACAATGGACTATATAATACTCAGAACAATCAATACTTTCAATTCAAGATCAAGAATAAGCATTTGCAGCCCATTTTAAAACTCAGATTTAGGCATAAATGCTCAAAAAGATGGGACAAATAAGCTATGAAGATAAGCTCAGAAGTACAAACTTTTGGGAGCAATTTGTTCACTACCAACCCAAGAACACAAAACAACCTTGAAAATAGATCCTAGGTCCAATCCACTAGCCTAAAACAACCCAAGAAGTGAGGGCCATAACTGTGGTGCAGGGTACTTCTTGTCACAATAAGCCAATTTTAAAGTGCTTTTTCAATAAGCAAACAGATCCCAAAGTAACTTTTTCTTTTTGAAACTTGTTAACAACCTGACTAAGATTACAAACCACTTTCCAAATGTATTTTAGATCAAAATTGAGGACTATGCACCTCTTTGAATATCTGACCAAATCAGGCTACCGACAAACTTTTTGACTTTTTTTTTTATGAAACAGAAATTTGACCAAATTAGATTTTGATTACTCCTAAATCACTACTGATATGCTTATAAGCTAATGTATGATTCAATTAAGACATTATTAACTACACTACACCTACTTAAGAGCTTATCTAACCTAAAACTACTAACTGCTAACTGATATGAAGAATTAGCTAATGATTTTGACTTTTTAACTACTAACCTACTAATTTTATGTTATAATTAGCTCTAATATTACCCTAGTGTAATTTCTAAACCAATATTACCCTCTGACTTAGACCTTATCACAGCAAACCACACACAACCAAACACCCCTTAAAGGTGTGTCACAACCCCAGAATCAAACACAGACCCTACAAATCACTTCCAAACCAAACTAAACATACCCAATATGATCCATACACATGGTATAACTAAGAAACAAAGATCATAAACACCATATACCCAGAATCAATAAAATCACAGATGATGATTATATGGAACAGTAACAAGAGCATATCACACCACAGACATTCAAAGGTGACCAATAAGCAAACAACAAGCACTAAAAAGCAATATGAAGTAGTAATAAGCTAATAGTATCAGATCTATACTACTAGAGTAATAAGCTACAAGAGATGAAATAAGAAGTTTGAAACTCACAAGCTCAAGTCCCCCTCAGCATGAAAAGAGGGGGATTCACTTAGCTAGCCTGTCTTTAGACAGGCCAATGGACACCTTTTTGGCTGCCTTTACCACCAATAAGCTCAGCTTATTGAAATAAGCTGAGTTTGACTTTCTTTGAATTTTTGGTATTTTTTTGATTTTTGAGAAAGGAAAACAGTCAAGGACTTACTATAAGCTATATGAGCTTAAATAAGCTTGAACAAACAACAAACAAACACTAGAAAGGATTTAGAAGATGAAAACAGTACATATATATATATATATATATATATATATATATATATATATATATATATATATATATATATATATATATATATATATTTTGGTTTTTCTTTAAATAATAAACAACAACAAAAACAAGAGATAGTGAAACAGAAGATTGAAACTATGTAAATAACAAAAGAAAGGTACTTGCTTTGAAAGAAATAAGCTAAAAGAAGCAATAAGCTGAAAAGTAATAAGTAATAAGCTATAATGAAAATGAAATAAAGAAACCAAAAGAGACTTTCATTAATAATAAAACTGAGTTACAAAATAAAATTGGCAGAGTAACAGTACATAAAAACTCCACACAGATACATGAATGGAGGGGGGTATATATAAGCTAAGAGCTAGGGTTTTGGGATCATTCTAGATGTGCTCCTCTGCTTTCAATCTTGTCCATTCATCTTGGCTTGGTCCTTAAGCAGCAATATAGTCCATTGATTTCCTGTGTAATGGAGCACGATGCCTTGTGGCTTGTCTCATTGGGCCACGTACCCCCTTGCTCTGTCCTTCTTCATTGTGCGTGAATGATACCTTAGGCATGTGATTGGCTAATTTTATTACCCAATTAAGGTAATAGTGGGTAATTTAAGGTTTGGGGTTTTAGGGTTTATGCAACAGTAAAAATCCTGGGAACGGGGTAAGTTTGGGGGCGGGTAATATGAAAGGTAATAAATATCGGGCTTGACCGGGTATGGGTGGGTTGACTTGGTTATTAGTAGCAGGCCGGGTGATATATTGGGTAGTGTTGGGCTTTAGTTTTCTTTGGGCCAAGTGTTGTTTTGGATCCGGTGTAGTAATATATGGTAGGATTTAGTAGTATTATTTCAAGGACCAATTTTGTATTTTCTGCATTACGTACGGACTAATTCTGTAATTCATTGAAACTTTCTCCCAAGGGTATTTCTTGCCATACTCTAAATAATGGAGGACCACATATGCCTTTTCTTCAAATATTACTTTAAGGGACCATATTTGCCAAGATCTGAAACTTCAGGGACTAGATTTGCTAATCTCCCCAAACTTTATCTAGGGACCAATATGGATATTTTCTGAATCTCTAAGGACTTCTAATGACATAATGAGCTTCCTTTGATCGTTTTGCTTCCCCGGCTTCGGCTTTTGACCTTTTTCCAATCTCGTGCTCGTTTTTGTAGGTTTTGCTTTGTTTTCGTTCAGTTTTCACATATTCGTACCTGCACATACACAAATACAAAAACATGCATTCTCTTGGCATTTTTGGTTAGTATTTGGTGTATTTGGTCTGATTTAAGGTCTAAAAAGATGTGTGAATAAGCACACATCAAAATCCCCCCGACTAAGGTATTACCGTGCCCTCACGCAATGTCATCACCTCACGCTTAAAAGATAAATAATTTTCAAAACCTCTTTTTACTGACGTTGTAAAGTAGCAATGACTTTCAAAAGAGATAGTAAAATCATTTATTCTCAAAAATGCTCCGTTTTTCGATTTTCATAAATAACAACTACTACTATTCTTTTTGTATTTTTCATTTTTATATTTGTGACGGTTTGTATTGACTTTCATTATCAATTCATATCTGTTGATAATTTTCAGGGTCAACAAGTAGAAACACTTCTCATAGAGAAGAGACCATACGGATAAAAATCGTCATCCTTGATTTTTCACAAGCCCCCAAACTAAGCGTAAAATCGAAATCATTGTTTATTCAAAAGTTAGATGCTAACACTGCCCACAAAAGTTACTTGTGTATTACCTCTTGTTCCCAGGTCCTAAGTTTTGTATCTCAAGATTTTAATTTGTGAGAAATGAATTGCTTCATATTTTTCTCGTTTTGATATTTGTTAGTCCGATAAGAGCACAAAATTTGAACGCTAAGTAGTTTCCAAACTTTCCCTCGAAAATCTCTGCATACAAAAGTCGGGTCCACATGAAGGTCTCTGATTTAACACGATTTGTAGGGGCTCCCTTTTTATTTACGACCGAGACATACCATGTTTGATTCCCGAAACGGAAGCTTTTTATTTGGGAAATCCTCGGAGTCGAAGCTTGGCATTTTTGCATAACTATAATCACTTTAATAATATTTCATCCTCAGTCCTTTATTTCAATTACAACAACGGTTTTGAGCCGCCAAGATGCAAGAGCTTTATTATGACTTTTGGATTATATCCGCTACTTTTTATAGCTTTAGATTCCTCTGCCTTTTTATTTGGCTTTGGATTATTATTATTGATATTCATAATCATATGCCAAACCCCAAGTCCTACGGCCTTTACTAAGATCACAACATCGGCTGCGAACCAGCAAGATGCAATAGTCTATTTTACCGTAACACTGGCAGTACCCCTATGTGTACCAAACCCTCATATGCAGAAATTTTGTTGGGAACGAGAAAAAACTAAGTATTGCCCAAACCGTATACACTTAATTAATCCTAGACATCTATTTATATTGGTGTGCAAGCTTGTGGGAACAAGGAGGCCACAAGTACCTCTCCTGGGTTTTTTAAATCCCAAGGGTGAGATCCGTGTATAGCACGAAACTTCTAAATAAACTCTATCATTCCTCGATCTCCGCAAATTTAAAATCCCAAGTAATGAGATCCGCGGATGCTTAGCCATAATCTTTTGATTATATTGGTTAAGGGAGACGAGCTAGGGCTCAACACGCCCAGTCAAGTCGAAACATTTATTTCTACTCTCGCCGGTAGGAAAATCAAAACAAGGTGTCAAATCATGTTATTCATCATATATCATTTTTTTTTACAATAAAAAGGTGACAAAAATTTTAAATTTTGGAGGAAAACGGAGTTGCGTAAATTAACAGCTCAGACGATGGTACAGGTCAAATCGAATCGAAGATTCACCCCCCAGACTAAAGTGAAACATTGTCCTCAATGTTTTAAAGGTACGGGTAATCCTACGTAAAATCTAAGGCCGTTTATTAAGTATGCCAAGAGATAAACGTGAGTCGATAAGATTTTGGATATGGTGAATTTCCAATAGAGCAGCGAAGAATGAGACTCGAATGGAGAGAACGACAAACCATGAGCACGAGAGTCTTCAAACTTTGGGGAAATTCCTGAACATTCACAAACAACCACGAAAACACGAGTTTGGAAAGGCTCGCCCCCCTCACGTCACGTTATTCTAGAAAATAGAAATTTTTAAGAAGATGAAATGGATAAGCATGGGGTGCCTCCCACGAAGCGCTTGTTTTTTATTACCGAGTCACATGAGCTTGACTCGATCCCCGAATTTAATTGTCCTTGGTGAAAGTTTGGAGATCCGGGACAACCATAGGTGGTATGTCCCCTCCAAAATAATGTTTGATACGATGACCATTCACCTTGAAGTTGGGACCATTGGATTGAGCAAGCTCAACGGTTCCATAAGGTAATACTTGGGTAATGGTGAATGGTCCAGACCAACGGGTTTTTAACTTGCCCGAGAAAATCTTCAATCGAGAATTGAAAAGAAGGACTCGATCACCAACATTAAAGACGCGATCTTTAATCTTAGCATCATGAATCCTCTTTGTCTTCTCTTTGTAAATCAAAGAATTCTCATAGGCTTGATCACGAACCTCGACTAATTCATTCAATTGAACTTTACGATGATCACCCGCGGTTTGAAGGTCAAAATTAGCATGTTTCAAGGCCCAGTAGGCCTTGTGCTCAAGTTCAAGGGGCAAGTGGCAGGCCTTTCCGTAAACCAGCCTGTATGGAGTGCACCCGATGGGTGTTTTGTAAGCTGTACGGAAGGCCCAAAGTGCATCATCTAACTTGTCAGCCCATGAAGCACGATGTTCACCTACGGTCCTTTCTAAGATACGTTTCAAGCCACGATTGGAGACCTCAACTTGACCACTTGTCGATATGCGGATGATATGCTGTAGAAAGACGATGTGTGACACCATATTTGAGCATAAACTTTGGGAATTGGTCATTACAGAAATGGGTCCCACGATCGCTTATAATAGCACGAGGTGCACCAAATCAGGCGAAGAGACTTTTGAGAAATTTCACAACAACTCGGGCGTCATTGGTGGGGAGCGCCTTTGCTTCCACCCATTTAGACAAATAATCGACGGCAACGAGTATATATTTGTTTCCATGAGAAGACAGGAATGGGCCCATGAAATCGATACCCCAGACGTCAAAAATTTCACAGACTTGGATGGCATTTTGAGGCATCTCGTCCTTCTGAGAAATTTTTCCTTGACGCTGGCAAGAATCCCATGATTTAACCAATTCATGGGCATCCCGGTAAATCGTCAGCCAATAGAAGCCGGCATAAAACACTTTCTTAGCGGTGAAATTGGCTCCATGATGTCCCACGGTGGGTCCATTGTGGCATGCCATGAGAATTTCAGCGGCTTCCGTGCCGTGAACACACCGCTAGATCACTTGATCCGCACAAATTTTGAACAAGTAGGGGTCGTCCCAGAAATAATGCTTAACATCTTTAAAGAATTTCTTCTTTTGTTGGAACGACATCCCTTTACGGATAAAATTCTCCGCATAGTAATTCGCAAAGTCGGCGAACCATGGGGTACTAGGATCACTATGTGATAAACTCCCAAGTGTCTCGAGAGGAAATGTTTCGTTAATTTCTTTTTTCTCGAAAGCACTTTGATGGGGGTTTTCTAAACGTGAAAGATGATCGGCAGCAAGGTTCTCAGCTCCCTTTTTGTCTAGAATTTCAACATTGAATTCTTGAAGGAGGAGAACCCACCGCATCAAGCGTGGCTTGGCATCTTTCTTTGCCATTAGGTATTTAAGAGCCGAATGATCCGTATACACTATGCTTTTCTTTAAGAGCAAATAAGGTCGAAACTTTTCAAAAGCGTAAATGACGGCTAGCATTTCTTTTTCAGTAGTCATATAATGATATTGAGCGTCGGTCATTGTTTTACTAGCATAGTGTATCGGCTGAAAATGTTTTAACTTACGTTGCCCCAGGACTGCACCAATAGCATAATCGCTCGCATCGCACATTAGCTCAAAGGGCAAGTCCCAATCGGGGGCAACTAAGATTGGAGCCTCCGTTAACTTCTCTTTAAGAATATTAAATGCTTCGATGCATTCATTAGAGAAGATAAACGGAGCATCTTTTTCAAGCAAGTGGGTCAGGGGCCGGGATATCTTAGAAAAATCTTGAATAAAACGTCGATAAAAGCCGGCATGACCCATGAAACTTCTAATTCCTTTAACGGTGGTGGGATGAGGTAATTTAGCAATCACATCAACTTTTGCTCTATCGACCTCAATCCCAGATTTTGATATCTTATGGCCGAGGACAATGCCCTCTTTGACCATAAAATGGCACTTCTCCCAATTTAGAACCAAGTTGGTGTCTTCACACCATTTCAGCATACTTTCTAAATGGGAGAGGCAAGAAGTGAAAGAATCTCCATAAACCGAGAAATCATCCATGAAAACTTCCATGGTTTTCTCGATCATGTCCGAGAATATAGACATCATGCACCTTTGGAACGTGCTGGGAGCATTGCATAAGCCAAAAGGCATACGTCGATAGGCAAACGTTCCACAAGGGCAAGTAAAGGTACTCTTCTCCTGGTCCGGAGGGTCAATCGGTATTTGAAAATAACTAGAAAATCCATCAAGAAAACAATAGAACTCATTTCCCGCTAGGCGTTCTAGCATTTGATCCATAAATGGAAGTGGGAAATGGTCCTTACGAGTCGCATCATTTAATTTTCGATAATCAATACAAACTCTCCATCCGGTAACAAGACGTGTCAGAATCAATTCATTGTTTTCATTAGTTACGACGGTCATTTCACCTTTCTTTGGTACGCAATGGATCGGGCTAACCCAGGAACTATCCGAGATTGGATAAATCATTCTGGCATCGAGGAGTTTGATAACTTCCTTTTTGATAACCTCATGAATTTTCGGCTTAACCCGTCGTTGTTGCTGAAAGGACGGTTTGTAATTATCTTCAAATAAGATTTTATGCGTGCAAAAACGAGGGTCGATACCCTTGATATCGGAAATTTGCCAAGCGATGGCATTTTTATGCTTCATGAGCACATCTAAGAGACGGTTCTTCTCCTCATCTTTAAGTTCTTTTGAGATTATGACGGGAAGTTTATCGGTTCCTTCCAAAAATGCGTATTCAAGATGAGGAGGTAAATCCTTGAGCTCGGGCTCCGGAGGATTCTCAATAGACGGCTTAACTTCTTTAACATCGGCCATTTTGAGGTCCGTCGGAGGGAGGGATGGGTTGGGATCTTCATTTAATAATTTTTCAATCAAAAGAACATCTCCCTTCGGGTCACAAACGGAATGATCAATTTCCGATGAAATCGAATCATTAGCAAGAAAGGCCTCGATCTCTTCCAAGATGAAATTACTTCCCTCAAACGGAGTGAGGGAAGGGGAAGGATCGGAAATAATCGGTTCAGAAGAATGAGTGGGATTGCCACTCGAAGCATGTTCAGTAAAACCAAGTAACTCTTGAGCATACTCCTCCGTAACATCGTCGATAACGTCGACTCGGTTAACGGAATTGTGGAAGGATTCTGTATTGAATTGTGCAAACACTTGAGATGTTAATCTCAGTAATGTGTTTAGGATATTTATGAATGAATGTGAGTTAGCACGCGGAATTTACTAAAACACACTAAAGGAACAAAGGTGGTGAATAAGTAAAAGAGAATGAGCACAACAAAAATAACACAAAACGATTCAATATTATTGATGAAATAATACGGGTGATCTAAACTATCACCACGATTACAAGTGTAACCTTGAATCTTTGATACGTGAAAAGGTTAAAGATAGAAGTTATGCATGGGAAAGCTATGAAAGCTGTATGAAAAGATATGCAAGCTCTTTTAAAGAAGGTGTCTTAAGGGTTCCTTTTATAGTATAAGGAGCCCTTATTACAAGTGGTCAAGTTGCTTAATATAATATACTAGAGGTTTATCTTATCCTAATATTACACCTTTCAATGTAAAACACTCCATTATATCTACTGAGACTTCTGTACTACTTTTACTTAATGTATAACTTTGTACAAAGACTAATAATACAAGTAAATATCTCTAATTAAAATATAGCAACTTGTCGTGAAAACTGGCAAGACCTTCTTTAACTAGCAGTACCTTCTTACCCAGAAGGTACTGGTAGTATATCTTCATTATCAGCAGAACTGAAGAGGCAGGCTTAACTATCATTAGCAGGCTCTTCAGGCAGACTCTTTACTTTGTGCATTTTATTCCCAAAAATCCTCCCCTAAACTTGTTATTCCCATATAAAATAACCAAGTTTCTTTGTGAATAAAATTCATACCTTGAGGATTTGAGGGAACTCTTCCAAAAACCTTATCTTTTTCTTCTAAGGCTTTCATACTGATCAAGTATGCTCTCCTTCAATCTTTTGACTGCATCAGTCTCTTCTTCACACAAAAGCTTATTGGAGATCAAGACTGATAATACTTCATAGCTTAAAGGATACTCTTTCTCTCCTAGCATAAAGAGCTCTATTCCACTCTGAGTGTAAAGATGATGAAGATGACTCATGCTGAAGTATTCCCATGTAACAGATAAATCATAGTAAGGAAATTTCCAATGAGTATCAGAAGGATTTGGATCATATAGTCTGCTGAACTCAACCCATAGCTCTTGCTCCTTTGCATCTGGCTTATACTTGGTTTTCAGCTTTTCTTGAACTAATACCCATAATTTATCTAAATCCATTCTGTTACATGCTCTAAGAAGATTTTCAAAGTTCTTAAAAATCTCAACCTTGTTTCCAACTCTTGTTATCTTCCATGCTTTGCCAAACTTATCATTGTAGATTTCCCAATCTATGACTGGATGCCTTGCATGTAAAGGTTCAGCAAAAATAATTTGTGGAACATGGACAACCATTTCTTTTGTCTGAACAGAAGACAATTCTGCTTTCTCTGCTTGTTCCTTCTGATCATCTTTTCTTCCTTTGGAAGGTCTTTCTTGTGTATCCATGACAAAACTGGTTTTGTTTCTTCTGTAAGCCTCTAAGTATAGAAGCTTCAATTCATCAAAAGATTTACCTTTGAGTTGATGATCCTTCATGTTCACTTCTCTTTTCAGATATATCATGAAGAATTTCTTCTGACCTGCTTCAGAATGTGGCATTTTGAATCCTTTCTTCTGATTCTTCTGGATTTGCTGATAGACATCATCCAATGCCTCTTGATTGTATTTCTTGGTGATGAAATCATTGAGCTTGATTGTCATTTCATCTGAGCTAAGAGATTCATCACAAATCAGGGTATAAGCTTCACCTCTTACAATTGGGTCAATGGAGATGATGTATTGCAGCTGAGCAGCAAACTTTTCTTGCAGCATTCTTGATTCTTCTTCAGCCCTCAATACTTCTTCTTCATGAAGCTTTTTGGACAACTCTTCATCTACAGCCAATTGTACTTGTTCTTTCTGCTACATCTTTTTAGGCTTTGGTTCATCTTCAACCACTATTTTCTTGCCCTTGTCTTTTGGTGATGATACTGGACTTGGAGCAGCAGATTGTTCATCAGAAACAAGAAACCTCCCCTGAGGCTGTGATCCTCTCTTTCTTTTGTAAGACACTTGATCAGATCCTTTTAAATTCATAGCTAATAGCCTCTGAATCCCAGCAGGCTCTTGCTCTGCTTCAGCAGTATCTTGCTTTGCTTCAGCAGTATCTATAGCAGCAGTATCTTTCAAGCTAACAGGCTCTTGTTCTTGAGTAGCATGCTCTTCATTAATCACTGGAGTTCCTTCATGAAACTGAAATTGAATCTCTTCTTCATTTTTAGAACTACCCATCCTCCCTTTTTTGGAAGAGAGACCCAAACCCTCTGCATCTGAACTTGAGGAACTAGAAACAACCAACTGAGTAGACTTTTTACCCTTCAGCAACTTCACTTTCAACTCTAATTTCTCAACCCTCTTAACTAACTTGGTGTTGATCTCTGTAAAATGTTTGTTTTGACTTTCAAGAGAAGTTTGTAAGTACTGCACTTGCTCCTTTAATTCCCGGATAGTCTGAGCATCTACACTTTGTTGTGGAGGAGATTGAGGTGGTGAGGTATGATGTGATAATGATGGTGATGTTGCAGATGGTGTTTGTGTTTATTGATGAGATGGTAATGGCACTGATGATGGTGGTGTGACTGATGGTACTGTTGGTGTGGGTGATGGTACTGATGATGGATGTGGTGATGAATGATCAGGTTCTTCAGAATGTTGTGGTAACATTTCCTCAAAAAGTGGTACTTCTTCTCCTTGAAAACCAATTTTCATGTTTGAAAACACCTTGTGTGTAAGTTTGGGAGTCTTAAAAGGTTTGTGTGGGGGAAGTAACAAATTTTTGGATTTGTTTATGAGGCACTGAATGAACCTTGGGTACATTAAAAACTTTGTTTCACTGTCCACATTTTTAACCATTCCTTCAAAAATATATTTTGAAAAGTTGAATTTCTTGTTTGTTGCCAGGCAAATGAGAGCTGCAGCCGTGTTACCACAA
Source organism: Artemisia argyi (assembly GCA_030686995.1). NCBI lineage: Eukaryota > Viridiplantae > Streptophyta > Magnoliopsida > Asterales > Asteraceae > Artemisia > Artemisia argyi. The sequence continues at coordinate 22,960 of JARVZY010001770.1, forward strand.
AATTGCTCCCATGAGGTTTTCTTTTGGCTTAAACAATGAAGGATGGTATGAATCAAAAATCTCCATTGAGGGGTAAAATGCTTTTTAAGAAATGTAAGCTTTGTAGAAGTTACATTATACCCCATTTTTGTCAAATTTTCAAAGATTTTAGTATTAGGTAGTTGACTAATGCCATCAGAATCATCCAAACGAAGATGTCTTCTAATGGATGACTCGGTAAAAGTCAAGGTTCTACCATCCACTTTGACCATTAACTCTTGAATCCCATCCTCAAGAGTATTAAGTTTAGCAGTTTGCCAAAATTGTGAAATTTGAGATTCAAAAATAGTGGGATTCACGAGTACAGCAAACCTGACATAAGAATTGTTTAGAAAATCCACTGCTTGATGAAAAGTTTCATTGTCATCATACTTTTCCAAAAATGCTAATTGGTTGTGACGTTTGACAAAACTTAGACGAGCCATGGTGAAAGGTTTGATGAAAATTTTGATTTCGATCGTGGGATTTTATTGTTGTACTGGTAGAAGACGAAAGGTGAGTGTGAATTATGATAAGGATTGATTATGAGAGAAATGACTTTTAACCGACTATAAAAGTTATGGATAAGTAATTTGAAGAGGCGGTCAAAAAGATCTTTTATTATAATAACTATATCCTTAATTCAAGGAAAACATGAATAATTCAGAAAAATACCCTTTTAAAAACAACGGCTATAATTTAGCCTGACAGACTCAACGGCTATGTAGCAGTACCATTTTACTCTACCAGTACTAAAATTTGAACTACCAGTACCTTGTTTTGAAATAAAACTTGGCAGTCTCTTTGAAATTTTAGAAAATATCCTTTATAGTTTTTAGCAAACTACCAGCTATCAACGGATTTGATAAGTCTTTACCAAGAGCCGTTTGCTTTCGACTAGTCAGTTTGTTTAAGTTTTTGAAACTGGGTGAACTGATTACCTTATAGTTTTTAGCAAACTATCAGCTATCAACGGATTTGATAAGTCTTTACCAAGAGCCGTTTGCTTTGGACTAGTCAGCTCTTAAAGTTTTGAACAACTTGGTGAACTGATTACCATTTCCATATCCTGATTGTGTTAGCAAGCTTTGAGTAACCTGAAATGGTTAGTTGTAAACCAAAAGAACAGAGTGCAAAGCACTTGTTTTATAGCATTGTTAACATTTAAACATCAAGATGAGCAAAAACAGAGCAAACTTTGAACTAACAGTACCAATTTTGTACTGACAGTACCTTATGACTAACTAGTAGTACCATGATTAGAGGCCAGAACTTGTTTATTTATATACAAAACACATGTTTTTCAAAGATTTATCATACCAATACCTGCTACCAGGTATTTAAACCTACCTAAATCAAAAGCTTTGGTGAGAAGGTCTGCTAAATTATTTTCAGAATCAATTTTGACAACTTGAATTAACCTTTTCTCATTGCAATCTCTTATGAAATGGTGTCTAATTTCAATGTGTTTTGTTTTTGAATGTTGAACTGGATTTTTGATGATACATATAGTACTACTATTGTCAATGTAAATAATGGTGTTAAGAAAATTGTACCCATAGTCAAGCAATTGATTCTGGATCCAAAGAACTTGGCCACAACAACTTGCACTTGCAACATATTCTGCTTCAGTTGTAGAGTTGGCCACCATTGTTTGCTTCTTGCATTGCCATGATATGAGTCTGCAGCCAAGAAATTGACAACCACCAGTTGTGGATTTTCTGTCTAGGGTTGCACCAGCATAGTCACTATCTGAGTAAGCTACCAAATCAAAAGATGATTCCCTTGGATACCATAGACCCAACTTAGGCTGGCCCTTGAGGTATCTGAAGATTCTTTTGACTGCTGTGAGATGAGAAACTTTTGGATTGACTTGAAACCTTGCACATACACATACTGAGAACATGATATCTGGTCTAGATGAAGTAAGGTACATTAGGGACCCAATCATTGATCTGTAGTTGTGCACATCAACATCTTCACCCTCAGCATCTTTGTGTAACCCCTTTTCTGGATCCATTGGTGTACTTGCAACCTTTGAATCTGCAAACCCAAATTTCCTTAGGATCTCTGCTACATACTTATCTTGGCTGATAAATATGCCTTCATTAGATTGTTTCACTTGGAGACCCAAAAAGAAAGTAAGTTCCCCCATGGAACTCATTTCAAACTTACTATGCATAAGTTTTTCAAACTCTACACATAATTCTTGATTTGTAGATCCAAAGATAATGTCATCAACATAAATCTGCACCAGTAAGATGTCTTTCTTGGTTCTTTTGATGAACAAAGTTGGATCAATCTTGCCTCTTTGAAATCCATTTTCCAATAAATAGAAAGCCAATGTTTCATACCATGCTCTAGGAGCTTGGTGTAGACCATAAAGAGCTTTGGTAACCTTGTACACCTTGTCTGGATATTTTGCATCAATGAAGCCTGGAGGTTGAGAAACATACACCTCTTCTTCAATAGTACCATATAAAAAGGCACTTTTGACATCCATTTGGTAGACAGTGAATCCTATGAAAGAAGCATAGGCCAAGAATAGCCTAATTGCTTCAATTCTTGCAACTGGAGCAAAAACTTCTTCATAATCCACTCCTTCTTCTTGAGTATACCCTTGGGCCACCAATCTGGCTTTGTTTTTGATCACTATTCCCCTTTCATCTTTCTTATTTCTGAAGACCCATTTGGTTCCAATTGCCCTGTAACCTTTGGGCAAATCAACCAGTACCCAAACCTTCTGCAGTTTGAATTGAAGTAGCTCTTCTTGCATTGCTTCAACCCAGCTTGAATCATCTAAGGCTTTTGTAATGTTTTTGGGTTCTACTTGAGAGAGAAAGCATGAAAACAGGCATATATGGGCAACTTCATGGTTCTTTTCTTCATACACAGCTAGGACAAACCCATCATTGTCTGAAGATAAGACTTGAGTTCTTGTTTTAACACCAGAATCAATGCTGCCAATCACATTTTCAATGGAGTGATCTTTGAGAATTCTTGGGTTGTGTGTTGTAGGAACATCATAGGAAATTGGAAGGTTTCCAATCCCTATATCTTCTGGTAAGGAATCATCTGATAAAACATTTAATGGTTCAGCAGGATCAATTTGTGAACTGGCAGTTCCATCTATTGAACTGGCAGTACCATCTTGTTAATTGACAGTACCATTTCCATTTTCAGAATTTTCTTGATTCCCTTGATCTTGAGTTCCATGATCATCTTCAACACCTTCATTTGTAGTATTTGAAGGCCCTCCATGACTTGAAAATGAATCCAATCCTGTCCAAATTGGCATCAAGATGTAATCTTGATCCTCAGATGCTTCATCATTGTCTTCAAAACCTGCATTATCATTAGTATTTGTACCTGTGACAGGCACATAATTGATAGATTCTGAAAGCTTATCAATGTCAAAACACCAATCTGGTCCAGTGCCTGCAACATTTGGTAGTTTCTCTTGGAACTCTATGTGCAGGTTTTCTTCCACTAGCCTAGTGCATTTATTATACACCCTATAGGCCTTACTTTGCAAAGAATACCCTATCATGTAGCCTTCATCAGCTTTTCCTTCAAACTTTCCTAGATGATCTTTGGTATTGAGAATAGTGACATGACATCCAAAAGGTCTCATAAAACTTAGAGATGGTGTTCTACCAAACAAAAGTTCATAAGGAGTCTTTCTATGAGGTTTAATCACAAGAACCCTATTCTGTACATAACAAGCAGTACCTACTGCTTCAGCCCAAAATGAAATAGGCAACTTAGAATCTACTAGCATTGTTCTAGCAGCCTCAATAAGTGTTCTATTTTTCCTTTCTGCTACTCCATTTTGCTGTGGGGTTCTAGCTACACTATATTCTCTTTTTATTCCTTTTTCTTTGCAAAATTCATCCATAACTCTATTCTTGAATTCTGTCCCATTGTCACATCTAATTACTTTTACTTTCTTATCAATTTGGTTTTCTATCCCTGTAATGTAGGACTTAAGGATCTCACTTGTTTCATCCTTAGTTCTTAAAAAGAAAACCCAAGAGAATCTGCTGTAATCATCAGTAACTACAAGACAATATCTTTTACCATTCAAGCTATTCACAGAAGTAGGACCAAAGAGGTCTATATGAAGCATGTATAAAGCTTGAGAAATTGAGTTATGGGTCTTGGGCTTACAAGAAGCTCTATGTTGTTTGCCTTTTAGACAATCAACACAGGTTTGGTCATTTTGAAAAATTTTTTTGGGTAAACCTCTAACCAAATCATATTTTGCAATTGTATTGATTGTTTTGAAGTTTACATGACCAAGTCTTCTATGCCAAAGCATAGATTCATCCAATGAGGCTTTTGCTACTAGACAGGTTAAGCTCTCTTTAGGAATAATGTTCTTTAAATCAACAATGTACATATTGTTCTTTCTAGGGATTTTAAGAAGAATCTAACTTTCATCAGGGATTTTAAAATCAGGAGAAAGTACAATGCATTCAGTGTCAGTAAAAAGAACTTTGTTCTTTGTGTCACACATTTGTGAGACACTTAAGAGATTAAACTGTAGTTCTTTCACAAAATACACATTTTGAAAATCTAATTTACTGGTTTTAATTGTACCTTTACCAGTAATCTTTCCTTTGATTCCTCCCCCAAAGGTAATGTCACACCCCCAGAATCGGGTCCAGCGGAAGCATACAAGTAGCTGGGGTGTAACTCAATTGGTATTACAACACAAGTTCAAAAATGGTTTTCACTTGACTTATTTAGAATAAAATAGCTTAATCAAAAATGTTGAATTTACATTTTTTAAAAGTAGTGCGGAAGTAAGCCCTTAAAATAGTTTAAAACGGTCCCCATAAGAATATCAGAGTCTTCTATGACCAAGCCATGTCCTGCCAAAACCTCCAGTAGCGTGCCATTGCTTAGAACCTGAAAATACATGCTAAAACGTCAACACGAGGTTGGTGAGTTCATAGATTTTAGTAATAAGTATTTTTCCCGTAATCAAGTATTTCCAGTAAACAAGTATTTTCGGTAAACAAGTATTTTCCAGAAATCAAGTATTTCCCAGCAAAGGCATCGTAAATCCACTCAGTTACAAGTCCCGCCATAAGAGTCTTGTAACCTGTGTGTTTACAACCCACTGCCAAAAGTAATATGTTTAAGTAAACAAGTCATTTGCGGAACACGAGATTTTCATTAGCAAGACAATATAACAAATACCATGTCACAGCTAAAAATAAGGTATACAGTGCCTAAAGCTCATGACCCCGAAGCTCGACGTAATCGTATGCAATCAAGCATAAAATGCCCCAAGTAAGTGTTTGCCAGACACTCGGAAGTAATCCGAATGATATGCGTTCGTTTAACAGGTTGGCGCGACCAACTCGGACGGGGTGTCAACCCAAATAGATCTATCCACAGCATTCGCGCTCACACGCATGTAATTAACGGTTCATGATAAAGGGGACTTCAGTGGCAGTAATAGGTAACTCAGGCAAAGTAACAGTTTTATATTTATGTCCGCAAAAGCAAGAACTTGTGTTCATAAGAAAGAAATCAAGGATGGAATAAGTAATTTATAAAGTATTCAAGTATTCAATCAAGTATTTCAACCATCCAGTAATGTTTGAGAAAATGAATCGCGTTCAAGTAAAACAAGCATTGAATTTAAATAATAAGGAGCATGTATCTTCCCCCAAAACAGTTGTAAAACAAGTAAAAGTAGGGGTTATGAACTCACCTGGTGCAGTAGCTACAATGACAACAAGGAATACACGAAATGAGGCACGATCTCTAATCGCAACCTAATAGGAATGATATGATCTAATGTAAGAAATGAAATGATGCTACACATGCAAATACGTATGTTATCGATACCACTCGTTAGTTTTGAAAATGACGTTTATCGTTGACAAATACGTTTTTGACGTCTCGTTAGGTTAATAACCACTTTTCATGGAAATAGGTTGAAACGGTACTCCACGATCCTTGTTTGGTGATCTATCGGCAAATATAAGGTTTTCGTCGCAAAATATAATATTTTCATTACTTAAAAAATATGCCCAAAATGGCCTCGCAAAACGAGTCGCAAAATATTGTACGTTAAGGGTTAGTGATGAAACTCGGCGTTTTTGAAAACCTTGTAACAATATCTTGAAGTCGTGTCATTTAACTTTTGGCGATACGGGTCTCGATCGATGAGAAAATCGACTCTTATTGTTGTTACTTGAAAATATTATGTTCAACACTTAGAAAATTTCATTATAGCAAAAGCTGTCAAAATATGTAGTTTATCGGGTATATAGATGAGGTCGTAGTTTATTCGTTATAAGTCTATTTGACAAACGGCCAATTGATTTGGAAAGTAGGCTAGGAGTACTTGATTTTACTTAACTACGGCTCGGACTCAAACTAATCCGATCATAAAGAAAAATAGCCGTGAAAGTGGTGTCTCGCAAAGACAGTTTTGCGGCAAAAATGGTAATACAAAAGCTGATGGAAAAATATATGTATCGTCGGATTTCAAACACTTGTATCTTTTTCGTTATAAGCCCGTTTTCTATGTTCTTTATATCCCCGCGAAGGTAATCAAGTATACTAATATATTTTTGATAAGTCGGGATGGCTAGATCAAGTTTTAGGCCTCGAAACAGTCCACTAAAATCATGGGACAGCAAGGTATTTTTCAGAAAATAGTTTTCGTCGTTAAAATTGAAAATATCATAACTTCTTCGTCGTAACTCGGATTTTATCCCCGTTTTCGGCCATAGTTTCGTTTCGGAATGTATTTTCTAAATCTTTGATCCAAAGTTACCCAAAACCCACTGATCTTTCCAGATTTTACAAAAATGGACAGAACCTTTATATAGTTGGTAAAAATCAACTTTTCTAGTTCAAGGCTTGTTCACAACTTACCCAAACTATCTCAAATCAACTCCACAAGTACCCAATCCTACCATACACCTTCTTAGGGTGTCATGGGTTCCTAAACATCACCAATCTTAGTGGATCTAATGAGATTGCTAGTAAAAATTGTAGATCTATGTTTATAAACAAAAATAAACAATAAGTGGTATGGATCATAGTATATTTGCATGTTTTTGTTACTAGATCAAGAAAATATATGAAGTAGATGTTTAAAAGAGTAAGAAAAATTGTTGGTAACTTACTTTGAAGATTGGGTGATTTTTGAGCAAGAAAACTTAATAATCTTGAGGTTTTTATTTCAAAACCTTAACAAGATCAATACTATGACTTGATTAAACACTTGATCTTGAAAAGTTGATGGATCCCTCCTTGTGTTCTTGGCTTGGCCGAATATGTAGAGAGAATGGAGAGGAATGAGAGAGTTTTGCTAGGTGTAGTTTATATGGAAGAAAATGATGAAATGGTAAAGAGATGAGTATATATGTATTGTCTAGGGGACAAGATCCACAAATTAGGGAAAGAAAGCAAGGGGGGGGGGGGGGGGCGTGGGTTGGTGATGGGTTTGGTTGATGTTGTAAGTAAAATTTGACTTTAGGTGTTGTTTAGGTAGATATTGTGTAGTTTAAGTGATACCGGGGTACCGAGTTAACTAAAAATAAATCATGGCGCGATGAAATAAAATATGACGAAGTTGTAAAAGTTGTAAAATAATATTCCTGATGAGAATCGGGTGTTGAAATAATTATCGAATTGAAATAACGCAAACCGACGGAGTTATAAGCTCTGACCGTGAAATATAGTAATTGATTTCAAAACACCGGGTAAATTAATAATATAATTTTTATATCATTATAATAAGTGTGAAAATATATTAGGACCATAGTCGGGAGTATTGGGTATACTTTAGTAGTAAAAACTGAGTGGTAACGTTAATTACAAATTAAGCATACGTATATAGAAATAATGCATATCCGTGTAGTAAGTAATGTGATGATAATATGTAGACTGCTCCAGTCTATATGAAATGTCATAAATGAAGGGTGCATGAATTCACAGCGAAACCACATTGGTTACGCGAATTTGAAGACTCGTAAACTCAGTTTACGATGAAATGAACGGCAATCGTGAATAGTGATTTCCTTCCGGAAATGAATAGTGTCACATGAATAGTAAAATTTTTGAACGCTTCTCGGAATCACAAACTGACTCCGAAAACGATGAATAGTAAAATGATGAATAGTGACCGGTGAATAGTAAATGATGAATAGTAACTGATGAATAGTGAATAGGAGAAATGTCCTGAAAATGCGGGTTGTTACAGTCTCACCCCCTTAGAAAGAACTTCGTCCCGAAGTTCAGTTTGTGTTGGTCTCTAAAGTGTACACAGTGAATAGATGTGGGTATTTGAGTCGCATCGCGGTGATAAAAGATAAGGATTTTTTTTTTTTTTTTCATGTAAGCTATTGAGCTTTAACAAGGTTCAAGTCTGACGGCCACTAGGCCTAGTCTGTCAGAAATCGTAAATGGTTCAGTGTATATTGGGTTTAACTTTATAAAGTTTTCTGAATAGTATTATGCCTTTCCTAGGCAGAACTTTCAACATGGCTCTACCACGAAGTTGAAATTATAAGGGTTTACAACTTATCGAATTTGTAACTGATTCTTGATTTGCAGGAAATTCCTGGTTATTCTATGAATGCTTACTGGACTAGTGAGTTGGGTTTTTCAAAATTTCGATCCGTCAAGGGATGTGGGCACTTCGACCAAAGAGTGCCTCAAATGGTGTAGTCTCTACACTCGCGCGATAACTATGGTTGCAACTGAATTTGGTTTATGGTAAATGGTTAATCCAACCATTTCTAGTGTCAATCACACCCGATTTGGGCATATCTCCCTAGGTTTGAATCAATCTTAAATTCTGACCATTGGTCTACAGATGATAGGTGGTGTGGTTCCAAAGAGATCTTAATGAAATCGCTAGGAGTTGAGGTGAATCAAATTCCTTTATTAGGAATAATTGAAATAGGTATCATGAATCTTGTTTTAAAAGACTTACAGGGTTAAATCCGTAAAAGGGTGTTGTTGAAAATAATAGATTAGGATAAGGTTGTGATCCTCCACAGGATGTCAGGAATTGAGTCTTTCTCCACCTACGGTGCTTAGTCTCTGTTACTAAGGTTTTCCCCAAGTTATAGGTCATCAACTCACAAACTCCTAAAGGTATAAGTGAGGTAATATAGTGATTGATTTTTAAAGTTTGTTTTGAGATTGTGTTTTGTTCATAAACCTTTCCTGAATAAATGAATCTACAAGTTTAAGCAAACAGCTTTTTAGGTAACATCCTTCTTGATGTTTCAAAATTTAGTAGTTATGCAATATAGGAAAATTTTCAACATAAGGTGGATAATATGGTTTACCAAAGATCGATGTTTGAAATTTTGTAATATTCAATGGTTTTGTAAAACATTAGCCAAAAGGAATTTGCTTGTCAAAATAAGTGCATCAGAAAAGTATTTCTTACAAGATATATGTTTTGTATAACGGTAGTTTGGAGAAAAATCCATTTTAAAGTGAAAGTATTAAGTGAGTAAAATAGCTAGGTATGTATGTATGCACAAATGCATAGGTGTCTAACATGTTTGAATAAAGGCTATTGGTGAGGACATGTTCAATTTATAGTCTCGGTTAAAAGGTTGAATTTATCTCTATGGTGTTGCTTAGTGAGCACTCGTATCGAAACTAATCCTTATAATTCAGTCGAGCCAATACTTTCCAGATAGTGGAATTGTGGCAATCAGGCCAGTGATAGTGGTTCGAATAGTTTTGTGATATCTTGGAATTTCTGTTGAGTTTTGAATGGTCTTACTATACCGAGGGATCCTCCTCATAGAAGGTATGGAAAGTCTTTCCTAGGGAGATCATAGATAATATCCACCTATCAATATAGGGAGTAGGGAGGGATGCGTGACATTGGAATCTATAGAGTGTTAGCTAATACCTTATATATATATGGGGGTGGGGAAAGGAAATGATAGTGATGGTGAGAAGGGAAAGGACTGTGACAACTGCAACAAATGAGATTGTGATAAAAGAAAGTACTGTGATATG
>JARVZY010000235.1:0-65949 GCA_030686995.1 Artemisia argyi
GGTCGTCGCGGTCTAAAATGATGATGAGAATATGTTTATATATATTATAAAACGACGGGGTCTAAATTTTCGTTTTGATATAAAACTATAGTATAAAGCTTAGAATAATTTTATTTGATATTTTAATATTTAATTTTTGATAATTTATATTTTGGACCCTGAACTTTACTAAATTGTCGTAATTAACTCTAATCTATTTTAGTGTTCATTTCGAGTAATCTAACTTAATTAATTATTAATTGTAATCATAAAAGATTAATCTTGTTAATACGAGAAACTTACTAAAACAGGGAACTTACTAAAAATAGAAAGTTACTAAAAATGGAAAGTATACTCAAATGAGTAACCTAATTCATATGACTTAAAGTGACACTTGATTACTAATTCGTATAGGTCGTGTGAAGTGGGAGTAGCCACCTTCGCTATATTTGAACCTTTAATTTATCTGAACCTTTGATATTATGAACCTCATTTGAACCTTTGTTATGACCTTTGATATAAACTTCCATTATGAACCTTGACATGAACCTTTGCTATGAACCCTGATGATTATGATGGCTCTGATTTGGTGTGTTCGTATATGTATCACTAGTCATGGGGGTTCCATGACCATGTCATTGATGCACCGATGGCATGACTCACGTGTGGGTGAGTGATTTTTCACACCGTCCCATTATCTGTTATGTTTGGCCACTTTGATTATGATTTTCTTCAGGGGCATATGGATATATCCTATATTTGAATATGTATCTGTATCTGGTGACCGGTACTGTGTGCAATACAGGCCCTTCACATATCTGGGAGCTAGCTACTCCAATTACTGAGGACTCCCCTCACATTACTTGGGCTATTTGAAAGGTCTCCCCTCTGTATGGTTATGAGAACTGAAGATTTTTATGACATGAGTCAAGGTTCACTTTGATTTTGTTTATGCAGGCGACTGCATAGATTCTGTTCATCTGATTCTGTTTAGTCTATATATCTGTTTCCTATTTCCTACATGATGCCTATTTATGTTTCCCTATATGTATACATCTGTCATATCCCACCTTATCATTACTACTTGTATTTGTTATATCTGTTCACTGAGCTTTTTAGCTCAGCCGCATTTCTTTTCTCCGCGGCAGGTTATTCAAGCGAAGGTGGGGCTATCTTTGGGATGAGAGTTAAGGCTAGAGTGGTCCTACCCTTTTATATTGCACCTTTGTATTTAATTTCTGATGATGTTTCCTTTCATTTGATTTTCTTGGAACTTATGAAATGAACAAATTTAGCTGACTTGTTCCTTTTTCGTTATTTATGTTTAAGGCTTCCGCTGTGTGATTTGTACTTATGTTTCAGTTTGTATGCTTTGATTTGTCACCATAATGTGATGCTTCTACCCTTGTCAGGTTGGGGTGTTACAATTATGGTATCAGAGACCAGGCTGCGACCTGTAGTACTTAAATCATCGCCTGTGAACATGTGGACCCTAGGATTTGACTCTTAGGTTTTGACTGGTGAGAATCTGGGTAGACATTAGGTTTCTCTTTCGTCCTTTCCTTTCATGCTTGTCTTACCTGTCTTTGTTTATCCTATCTATCTATAATCATTTTGATAATCGTTCAGATGGTTAACACTCACCGTAACGGACAGCCCGAAGGAGGCCTTGATGAGGAAGTTGAGATCCCTAATTTGGAAGCTATGGTTGCTGCTGCTATAGCCAACATGTTACTGGGTCTTAATGCCAATGAGGTGATTTCGCGAATCAACAACGACATCCGCAATGGAGCGGGCTCTCCTGGAGGTGCTGGTGGTGGTGGTCAACCCACCACTATTCATGGTTGGCTTGAGAGTTTCAGTAAGCTCAAGCCCTTGTCGTTCAGTTCGGCTGCCTCTCCTAAGGAGGCAGAGGATTGGATTACGCATATGGAGAAAATTTTCGAAGTGTTGGGGTGCAGCGACGAGTTTAAGGCTCGTTTGGCTACCTTTAAGTTAGAAGGTGATGCGCTAAATTAGTGGAAAGCGTACAAGCTGGCTAAAGGTGGGGATATTTATATGACTACTTGTACATGGACTGAGTTCCGTAGCACCTTCTATAAGCGGTAATTTCCTGATTTTGAACAACAGCGGTTTGAAAGAGAGTATAACACCATCAAGCAGCATGAGAACGAGAATTCGGGAGAATACATGCATCGTTTCTTAAGATTGGCCAGTTTTGTTGGACCTATTTGTTGGGTTTATTAATTTAATGAGACATTGACCTATTTGTTGGGCTTAATAAATATTAATCTTTTTTTGCAAGCAAGTCCTTCTCCATCTTTTGTAGAATTCCTTCTTGTCGTATTATGTCCCTATTGTTTAATTATTTCTTGTTTTATATCATCAAATCTAATAAACCCAACAATCTTCCCCCATTTAATGATGACAAAACAACCACGAATCTTGTACGAACTTCCCTAGCGGAAGTAGAGAAATTGAGATAATTAAATCTCGCCATGAATGAAACAATCTTTGTCTTCCCCTTAATCCATGCCATACCACTCCAAAATTTCTTCCCCTTTTTGTTATCAACAAATAGGGAACGTATGCAATATAATCTTCCCCTCGAGTGGTGCATGTAGATCAAATGATTATACACATCATAATATGCTTCCCCTGAAATCAATGTGTTAACCATCTTGTGTGTGTCAACAAATATCATGTGTGTGTAAAATCATCTCATCCGAAATCCAAATCCATTTGCTGACTGATATCGAATAATAATAGCGGTACAACACTTATATCGGACAAAGCTAGCTGTAGAAAAATTATTACGAGCAGTACAAATTAATAACTAGCAGTAGTAACGACCAAAAGTAGCAGCGGTATCAATGTATAGCAGTTGTAGCATAGCAGCAGAAACTTGAATAATGAGCAGTACTAACCAAACTTCGGACAGCAGTATAAACTTTCAAATCTCGATAAACCCATGAACCTTGAATATATATACTGAATAGAACATATCTTGCACCATCCCACTTCCAATATTAAAAAGTTAGAAGACCAGATCAGTACGAGGTTATCCCACTCACCAAATCTATTAATTCTTTAATGCTCCAATAATGCTCCAATTAATGTAATCCCCGAATACTGAATTGATATTCATTAAGAAAACACCACCGATTCATGTTTGTGAATTAAATAATCCAAATATGTAACACATGCACAAGACGACAATTAATTCATCAGCGATTAATTACTCATGAGTAGCACCATTAATATTCTTCCAATAAATAATCTTCTCACAATTAATGTCACCGACCAATTAATGTCATCAATCACCAATCCATGATTTTTAATTTGTACGAGGTAAATAGAATTATATCAGCCAATCAATTATGAGATAAGAACCAATAGCATTAAGTGAAGGAACCAATCAGATCGAAGCTTCACAGAAACACTTTGCGAAAGACAACAGACTCATGAATATATATCAACGAAGTAAATTAATAATTCATACCGACTTTTGATGAAAAGCAGTACGAGATTTAAGAATTTAATATCACCGCACCAATCGTACATCAAAAACCTTAACCAAGCTGATTTTATTCCTCGACAGTAAAATTTCTCCAAAACAGTTTCTTCGCCAATAAACCTTGTAATCCCTAGATCACGAGCTAACCTATCTCTGATGCCAATTGATGAGTTTGTTAGACTCCCTAGACCGTTTTGAGCATCTAGGGTTAACAATAACAATGATAATATATGTAGCGGAATAAGAACAAATCAAAGTTATTGACACAAGATTTTCCCAATCACCTCCAATTATTATTTGATCAGAATAATAACTTGTTACCTAACTGTAACGAGAATCTAAGGCACCTCAGACCTTGAAGGATACGAACTAACTCTAACTAGTTCTAGGCGTTTATAGTTTACATGCCGTAGAACACACACACCTTTATGATATTTACATTGTAGAAGACACACAATAACCTATACCCTTAATCTCTTTATATAATAGAGAATTAGGGTTTACAAATTACCACGGAGGACTAATAAATAAATCTTCTTTTGCAAGCTAGTCCTTCATGTTTCATTCTTTCTTATTTTATATCATCAAATCTAATAGACCCAACACTATTGCTGGAGATGCTAGCCGTCAGGCTAAGCATTTTAAATGGAGACTAAAGAAGTGGGTATTAGACTGTCTCCTTAACACCGAGTTCACAGATGTGTCAGCTGTGAATGACGTAACCCGCAATATTGAGATTTTTCACGAGGGTTCTAGCTACAATAAATGTAACCGTGACGGTGACCGGATTCATCCTAGAGTTCAGGATAATGATAACAAGGGATATTCTGGTAGGAGCCATGATCAGACGGGACAAGACTCGAAGGGACATGACCAAAGGCACACTACTAGATCTAGGTATGATCGACAACATAACTACAACAGCAGGTATCAGAAATCATGGAGGGATGGAGATCAGACTCAACGACCCAACCATAGATCCAGACCTTCAGACCAAGAGCAGGGATGGGACCAGACTAGAGATCCAACTTTTGCCACATGTGGGAAACTTCACATTGGGAGACCGTGCTATAAGACTTCTGGAGTATGTTTCAGATGTGGATCTACAGAACATAAGGTTCGAGACTGCCCAGGGAGGATGGACAATGGAGGTGAAGACAGGCCAGCTCGGACAGGGGACCAAGCTCGTCATTAGTTCCTTTATTTCCTTTCTTTGATTCAGATGTTTGATTTGGAAGTTTGACATTCACTTTCTTTCCGTTGCTACGATACACTGGTATGATGTTCTGTTTGAATAAGATTTTTGGATGATTCATTTTTTCTATCGATAATTTCGTTCAGTATTGATTCTGCTTATGTCGTATGACTATTTGTTTTGCTATAAGGATTTTGACGTATTATGGAAGACCTGATGCTATTGACAACGTGCTTCAATTTGATGATACTTATGAGAATCCGTTATGTTTGTTATATGACCTATTTCTCTAATTTCATTTTGCTAATAATGATTGATTCGGGGCCAACTCTAGTTATAGAAGGACTTTTAGGTGGATTAAGATAGGTTGCTTTTGTTCACGACTTGAGATAAAGTATCATCATCATGAAGGTATACTTATATGATGCCGGTATTATTAACGTGATAATACCCACATCATATAACGTACCCTTATTGTGATCATAGGATATCTAGAGAAGTGACTCAGAAGCTTTAGAATTCTGGCATCTGATTAAGGTGATCTGTATTCGATAAGACTTAGGTTCGTTCTGCTTATGCGTTCAATCTGCTTTCAACGTTATACGACTTGATAA
Source organism: Artemisia argyi (assembly GCA_030686995.1). Classification (NCBI taxonomy): domain Eukaryota; kingdom Viridiplantae; phylum Streptophyta; class Magnoliopsida; order Asterales; family Asteraceae; genus Artemisia; species Artemisia argyi. The sequence continues at coordinate 5,306 of JARVZY010000235.1, forward strand.
TTTTTGATACCTAACATAATTTGTTATTCTCTGAGCTTCTGATAAGAATCTTAGGTTGTATTTTAGAGCTTTCTACCGTTTGATTCTACCGACCGATCTGTTTATTGTTCATATGTATTCCATGTATTTTTCTACTATTTGTACGTTTTGCATCTGTTGAATCTGTTCCACTAAGATCTGCTATTAGTAAGGTATGAGATTTCTGAATTCTGAGAAACAAGAATCTGTCTATTTGTGAGAATACCTTGGAAAAAGTATTTGGAAGACGAAACTATTTGAGAATCTGAATAGTTAAGCGTATTTTTCACCCTCATATTTTTGGCGATTCGGTACATTCTCTTCTCATTTGTCCATTTCAATTTCGCGGACGGAATTTTCTTTCTAGAGGGGAAGAGTTGTAAAACCAGAAATTCTTAAACATGTGAAATACCCAAAATACCCCTCGACGTTGTGATATATTATAACATAAGTATAATTATAAGAAATTTTGGACATTTTATAAACTAGGTACTAAACACTTTAATTAAAAATGTAACTTGAATCTACACAATATAAACGTAATACCAATTAAATCCTATTCCTACACTTATTTTATACTAAACCTAAGTTCCATTTCAAAACTACCACACCTTTTGACCTGTTAGGCCTCACACGTTTTTTTTCTGAACACTCCTCATATGAACCGAATGTTTTGATTCACTTTCTATATTTCACTTTAAAATCTCAACAAATTGATTTACCAACTAATAATCCCTAAATAAAAGATTTGGAGCCCTGATTTGTAGCCCATAATACACGGCATTTTCCCAACTTATACTTACGCTCCATCATTATTTCCCTCACAAATATACAGCGTATCCTCTCCTCTCATCTCCTCTCCATTCGAAACCCTAACAGCCTCTATAATTCTTTCGTTAACTCCTAAAAAGATCAAGAAAAGAGAGGTTTTTAAGGTGTTCGGCCGTATACTTCTTGGGCGTATTATATCTGATTCGCGAGTTTCGTTGTGTCCCTTCTGTGCCTCGTTAATTCGTTCACCAGGTACTCCATGCCCTCTTGTTTCTTAAATCAGCATATTCACGAGTTAACTAATCTGATAATGTCACACTTAAACTCTAATCCGTTGCATGATAAATCTTTCGAATAAACTGATAAACTGATATTATAATATGCTATGAATCATGCTTTGTATTATATGTTAGCCTTGTTAAAATCTGAATACAATCATCCATGAAAAACATATCATGAAACTTGAAACATGTTCGACTTTGATGATTGTTTTGGCCATTCAAATCTGATGTTATACGCACCTATATATATATCTGGTCATGGTCATTTAAACACAAAGATGATCTATAATCTGAAAGGTAAAACATGTTATATTAATCTTACGAATCAGTTACCATGCTTTTATGTGTCACATTAAATGGCCACCTGTATAACAAAACTACATATATACGATGCATGAAACCATGACAATATGTAACCTATACGTGTCGACTTGTTTTGTTTTTATCTATTCATACGAGTTTGGTATACAAGCTTTTGATATGGTCATTGTATCCTAACGCAGTCGCAATGCGCAACCAAAAACCTGGGTTAAACTCTAAATATTTAAGATGGGGCGTACATGTTTAATTACATAGTTAAGGGCCTGGTCATGTGTGATTCTATGTGAGGAGTGCTGGAGTGGTGCCTCTTTATCACTTAAGGCTGTTTTGCATGCATGTGTAACAAGTATTTAATAGGTTGTTCATGTCAAATGGTTAAGTATTTATTCTCTATATATAAATGTGTAACATATTCTGGTGTCATGTACATGCATGGTGAAAATGAAAACAACGTATGTCATGGGCATATAATGAGCAAGAATTAAGCATGAGTGTGTAGATGTCATATTATACCACGTTGCAACATATATGAAAAAGGGCTAGGATGTCATGAATGCACTTGTGATTGCTTAACACTATATAAAGGAGTAATAGGCGTCTTGGTCTGCTCATAAAACTTCTGCATGGGAGTCTCGGTTGACTGAAAGAAATGGTGAATTGTGCTGGTCTCGTTATTCATGTGATAATAAATATTTTGGGTCGTCGCGGTCTAAAATCATGATGAGAATACGTTTATATATATTATAAAACGACGGGGTCTAAATTATCGTTTTGATATAAAACTATAGTATAAAGCTTAGAATAATTTTATTTGACATTTTAATATTTAATTTTTGATAATTTATATTTCGGACCCTAAACTTTACTAAATTGTCGTAATTAACTCTAATCTATTTTAATGTTCATTTCGAGTAATCTAACTTAATTAATTATTAATTGTAATCATAAAAGATTAATCTTGTTAATACGAGAAACTTACTAAAACGGGGAACTTACTAAAAATAGAAAGTTACTAAAAATGGAAAGTATACTCAAATGAGTAATCTAATTCATATGACTTAAAGTGACACTTTATTATTAATTCGTATAGGTCGTGTGAAGTAGGAGTAGCCACCTTTTGGTTTGTCTTCCTTGTTTTTTCATTTGAATAAGGTACGGATATTCTGACCTTACTCTTAAGGTTTCTCTTAATGTTGATTGAACCTTTACCATAATTGAACCGTTGACATTCTGAACCTTTGCAATATTTGAACCTTTACTTTATCTCATCCTTTGATATTATGAACCTCATTTGAACCTTTGTTATGACCTTTGATATAAACTTCCATTATGAACCTTGACATGAACCTTTGCTATGAACCCTGATGATTATGATGGATCTGATTTGGTATGTTAGTATCTGTATCACTAGTCATGGGGTTCCATGACCATGTCATTGATGCACCGATGGCATGACTCACGTGTGAGTGAGTGATTTCTCACACCGTCCCATTATCTGTTATGTTGGGCCACTTTGATTATGATTTTCTTCAGGGGCGTATGGATATATCCTAGATTTGAATCTGTATCTGTATCTGTATCCATATCTGGTGACCGGTACTGTATGCAATACAGGCCCTTCACATATCTGGGAGCTAGCTACTCCAATTACTGAGGACTCCCCTCACATTACTTGGGCTATTTGAGAGGTCTCCCCTCCGTATGGTTATGAGAACTGAAGATTGTTATGACATGAGTCAAGGTTTACTTTGATTTTGTTTATGCAGGCGACTGCATAGATTCTGTTCATCCGATTCTGTTTAGTCTATATATCTACTTCCTATTTCCTACATGATGCCTATTTATGCTTCCCTATATGTATACATCTGTCATATCCCACTTTATCATTACTGCTTGTATTTGTTATATCTGTTCACTAGGCTTTTTAGCTCAGCCGCATTTCTTTTCTCTGCGGCAGGTTATTCAAGCAAAGCTGGGGCTATCTTTGGGATGAGAGTTAAGGCCAGAGTGGACCTACCCTTTTATATTGCACCTTTGTATTTAATTTCTGATGATGTTTCATTTCAATTGATTTTCTTGGAACTTATGTAATGAACAAGTTTTGCTGACTTGTTCCTTTTTGGTTATTTATGTTTAAGGCTTCCGTTGTGTGATTTGTACTTATGTTTCAGTTTGTATGCTTTGATTTGTCACCATAATGTGATGCTTCTACCCTTGTCGGGTTGGGGTGTTACACTTGAACCCCTAATTTATGAGATATGAGTCTTTTCAGCAACCAAACTCCGAGTCTTTCATTAATAGAAGTGAACAATGTACCTGTACTTAAGTAAAGACTACCTGCACCAACATTAAGAGTTTGTTTTCATTTATATGGGTTAGTGATATCAGAATCTAAGCCATTTGGGGTTTCATTTTCAACCTTGGTTTTGCGATCGGTGAACATCTTTCCAGTAGGTATCCATCTTTGTAAAACTAGAATGGGGGTTGAATAGTTTACCGGTTTTTAACTTGATTATCTTTTAAAACAATTACGTACAATCAAAGATCTAAACTAAAAGACGATATTTAACATGCAAGAATAAAGAAAGAAACGATCAAACCGCAACACGAATGTTTATCGTTGTTCGGCTACAAGGACTCTTTTTCCTTGCCCTACTCCACGCCCCGAGTATCCAACTCGAGAGTTTCCTTAACTATTCAACAAGCTCCTTTCACCGGTGGAGAAAACCTTACACGTCGCTTACACAAGATTACCGACACAAAGCTAGATGTCGAGTTCTTTTACAAGGGTACAACCACTCCCGACACACTATGTATTTTAAGGACTAAAATACTAACCGATCACTACTGAAAATACACAATCAAATGATGTATAAACAACAAGAGTTTACGTAATGCTAAGCTTGTTGAAACTTGTAACTTTCGTATTAACTTGTGAACTTCTTTGCTACAAAAGAATCTCACACAAATGAAATGTTACTGAGTTAGATGAATGAAATGAGAGAGTATATGCAAATTATGATTGTAAGTTATAAAGAATTCTATGAGAATGGCTTAGTATTTATAGCCAAACAAGACAGCAGGTAGGCGGACTTGGCCGAACCAAAACAAGGGTTACGCCCTTGTACCTAAAGGGTTTCGCCAAAGCTGTCAGTCTAAATACCAAAAATCTTTCCAAATTAAATGTCAAGTCTAATCAAGATCCTTCAACTCAACCATGAGATATGTTGAGTGAAGATCTTTCCAAATATGCATATAATCTTTTGGAAAGTCAACTACTAGATATGAAAATCTTTCCAAGATTACAAATGATGCAAGTCATGGTGTCATACAACAATTTCCATTTTTAGAAATATGAAAATGTTAAGTGTTATGTGAAATGTGAATGTAGCAAAATTGATGTCAAGTTGAAATAAAGTCTTATTGCACAAGACTTAAGCTATATTCATGTTTTGCTAAAAAATAAAGTTTATACTTTGTCGTTAACAAAATTTAGCAAAGATCGTAAAATATAAATAACATTTTTAGGCGATATTTGTATTAACACCATCTAAGACCAGCAATCTTAAAAATTCTACCCATCGGTGTCCACCTAAGACTAGCTCTAGGAGTGTTTGGTTTCTTATGCATAGTGTTGGGAATTATACTAACAGTTACCACGGCTAAGAGAAGATGTTAGAACTGCAGAAGATTGTACTTGCAGTGGAAACTCATTACCACTGCAAGAACATATATTATCACTGCGTATTAGATAACTGTTAGGAAACGTGTTTAGATAAATATAAAATAGATCTTGTGTATATCTTATTCTATTAGCTTTATACTTATCTTATAGAAGAGGACTCCTTGTGTTATAAAAGGAGATCCTAGGTTAAAGGTTTGATATACGTTTTTTAGAGCTTCAAGGTGTAACCCTAGTGATATCAAGATCACTCGTATTATTATCATTAATAATATTGGAGCTAATAGTTTGTTTACATATATTGTTCTTATTCATATACAACTGGCCTACTCACAATCAAACTTCTAAGTGTTACTAAGTAGATTCCGCATACTTAGTGATATAACTCAAAGTATCAATCTAACACAAGTTCAAGGTGTTTAGATCCATCAAGTGGTATCAGAGACAGGCTTTGATACTTTGATTTAGAAGACTCTAGTTCACTCAGAAGAATCAATGGACACAGAAACCAGTAACTCAAACATTGCTGCTAAGCTTCCAAAGCTTAAGTTGAATGACTTTGAGATGTGTAGGCTAATGATCGAACAATTCTTTATGGTCCAAGACTACACACTCTGGGAGATCATTATGATTGGAAATTCTTTCAAACCAAGTTCTACATCATAGATGGTTAATGGCAAGGAAGTAATTAAGGTCAACACTGGACCTGTTACTAATGATGAAAGACTTCAGCTGAAGAATGATCTGATGGCCAAAGGTTTGTTGCTGATGACACTTCCCAGAGACCAAGTTCTAGCATTCAGCAAGTACAAAACTGCAAAGAATCTTTTTGATGAGATCTGTAATGTTTTTGGTGGTAATGATTCCACCAAGAAGACTCAAAAGACCCTGTTGAAGCAGACTTATGAAAACTTTGGTTCAACAAGTAATGAATCAATTGATAGCATCTTCACAAGGCTACAAAAGATTGTTACTCAACTCACTGTTTTTGGAATTGAGGTGGAAAGGGAAGACCTCAATCTAAAGTTCTTAAGAAGCTTACCCTCTGAGTTTTGAACCAATGTTGCTGTATGGGAAGATAAGCCAGATTTGGAGACCATGAAACTTAATGATTTGTACAATAACTTCAAGGTTATTGAACAAAGATTGAAGAAATCTAGCAAAATAAGCTCAAGTTCAGGAAGTGTAGCACTCATATCATCATCTCTTGATGATAGTTCAGATGAAGAAAGTGATAGTGATGATGACAGTGCTAACATTGTTGTTTCCACTGGTAGTGGAAGTGTTTCCACTGGGAGCTCAAAGAGACAGATTGCAGGATTTAGTGACACTACTTTTTATGCCTTTATATCAAGTCAAGTGGGTGGTTCAATTCTCAATCATGAGGATTTGGATCAAATTGATGAGGATGATATGGAGGAAATGGACATCAAATGGTAAGTGGCATTACTAAGCTTAAGGACAAAGAAGTTTTGGAAGAAGACTGGAAGAAAGATCAACATCAGTGGCAATGAAACAGTAGGTTTTGACAAAAAGAAGGTGGAGTGCTATAATTTTCTTAAGAAGGGGCACTTTGCTAGGGAGTGCAGGAAGCCAAGGAAATCTGACAATAGGTCAACTTGGTATAAGCAGGACAAGAAGAAGGAACCTACTACTGATGAGCCAAAGGGGCTATTGGCTATTGATGGAGTGAGCTTTGATTGGAGCTTTATGACCAAGGAAGAGGAAGATGATTCAGAGTCTGCAATGGTTGCTACAGAGCTTGCACTAATGGATTTTTCTGACTCTGAGGTACAAACTGATAATGCTTGTTCTAAATCTTGTAAGGCCTTAAAAGAGTATGAGAAAATTAAAGCATAATTTAATGAACAATGCCTAGAGTTAACTCATACTAATTATAACTTAGCAAATCATAAAAGAGGCCTAGGTGTTTTAGAAACTCAATTAGAGCATTATAGGGCAAATGAATCTAAGTTCAATGATGATATTGCAATATTAAGAAGAGACTTAGATTATCAGGTTGCTGTTAATAAGGTTCTTAGAGAAGAACTAGAAAAGGTTAAGATGGCTAGTGAGAATATAATGATTACCAAGCAAACACTGGATCATCAATCCAAGTGTATTGACAAAATTTGGGAAGCCCAAGTTGTGAGCAAAGCCAAATCAGGAATTGGATACAAAACAGTTCCACCACCTCTAAGAGGTGTTGCATCACCTCCTGGCATTGACTTAGCTCACATAGGTTTAGAAGAATTCCAGGAACCACCTATGACCTATGGACCAAAGTTTGTTAAACCAGTTGAAATTGAAAAGGTTCAGGTTGAGGTTGATATATTTGATAGTGCTAGTGACTCATCTCTTAAAGATGAAAATTTGGATGTTGAGTCTAAACCTAGTGTTCCTGAGAATGTTAAAGTGGAGGCTAAAAGAAGTATTCCTGATGTAGTCAAAGAGAAGCCTAGGTCACAACCTAATTTCACTAGGCCCACTACTAGATATGAAGAGATATACAAAAATAGGTCACCAACTCCTACGGGTAATATGAGGAGTTGGAATCATGTTAAATTTTGGCAATTTGGTAATGATTTTGTGTTCAATAACAAACCATGTCATGTATGTGGTACCTTTGACCATTTGTATTATAGCTCTACTGATGCGTGGGAATCGCAACAGGCTTTACCTCTCAAGGGATCTTGAGAAGCTTACAACCCCCACCAGGCAGTGTACCTGATCGTTGTAGTATAGTATAGTGACAAGTACCGGGGGATTGATCGTTCAGCTTAGGAATAGTGTCGCTAGGATTAGAAAGCCTAAAAACTAGTTCTAAAGGTGAGGGATGATTATTTTTTAGTTTTTATATTTTATGGAAAGCAAATTAAAATCTCGGGTTTGAAGGATTTGGGCGGAATTAGTTGCTAATCAACTAACCCAATACTAAGATACAATCAAAATAAAATACTAGAAATGAAAATAAACTAATTTATACTAAGGTTGTGAGCAGTAATTGGAAAAAATGTGTTTACTTAGATTTCACTACTCCCTAGAAATCTTTTACATGTTAATTACTTGTTATAATTGCATGGATGACGGATCGTATTCCTTAATACCATTCATGGGGTGGCACACATAACTCCCCAATTCTATGAGCTCTTATCTCCTCCTACACCATGCCCAGCACAACTATAGGGATTGTAAACAGTGGCTCATGCATTAAATACAACCAATAAAGACCTAGTGCGCGTTGGTTCATGTTTCTTAAGACGTTCAAGCATGTTACCAATTGGAGATCTGCCAGTTTTCTTAAGCCTAACATATAAATCATTCATCCAAGACAAGAATAAACAAGTGATCAACACATAATCAATATCTAGGTTTCATTAGATCTAAGCAAACACAAGATAGATCTAGCCTAGCATGATGGAATTAAGACAAGAACATGATATAGACAACCAACACATAGACATATTGATTGAATTAGAAGAACACTTATCTTGATTAATCATGCAAGGTATCAAGGGGTTGGAACCCTTGAAAAACCTGTAAAGTTACACCAAAATCGTACTTAGGGTTTCTCCCAAAACATCTCTCTTTTAATGTGAAAAACTAGAAAACTATATATAGGAAAAGGGGTCTGACGGCATCAAGACCAATTAGGTGACGCCGTCACCTCGCCGCCAAAAGAATCCTCGGACTGCCTAGATCTACATTTGAAGCCGTCAAGAACAATACATTTCCAGGCCGTCATGACTTTTACTCTTGACGCCCTACCTTCATGACGTCGTCAAAACTCTTCTGGATCGTCATGGAATTTTACTCTTGACGCCGTCATGCACTGTTCCCAGCATGGAAAATTAAGACTTTGGCGTTTTCTTCACTTTTATGCTCCAAAAACGTCCGAATTGCTTCCTTTTCCAGATTTCACTCCCAAAGTACCTAAAATCACAAAAGGAACGATTTAGGGCAATATTTGATCAAATAAATTCGAATTCGGGCTTAAATGACCCCCTAAAAACGGATCATTTTTCGCCTCATCATATACCCTTACACTTGAGATTTGCTTGTCCTCAAGCAAATGCGCTTTTATTCTACTCAAAAGACAAGTTAGGGGTCATTTAACACTAATATAAAAGTAATTACAACAAATAATCGTTCCACTAAAGACCAATAGACAAGCACGGAGGTCATACACAAGCACCTCACAAATAGTGTTTAGATACTCACATCTCTCGGGTGTAATAAAGTGTAAATTACAATATGGAAACGGAAGATATCTCTCACTACCTGTCATAGCAAAATAGATTACCATAGGCTTGGGAAAGGATCAAACCTCCACCACATGGCGTAAGCACCTAGGATAAACTATCAAAGAGGTCTTTTAAAGGGTTGTAACGTTAGGTGTAGGGATATGAAATACACGGTTTTGTTGGATAAAGGAAGTTTTACTAGTGGTGAGTTAACAATCTTGGTTAATTACATGTACAATATGGCGTTGCTAAGCCAAGACTAGACTCGACCTAAGCTAATAAATGAAAAATAACATAAACATAAAATGAACATAGAATGAAACGGGATGGTAGTCCGTATGTTTTTTTCTCTTTTTCCTTTTTTTTTTTCTTTTTTTTTTTTTTTTTTTTTGCATACACTCTTACCCTACCATCCAAAATAATACATCATAGGGGTTGAACATTCCCCTTACACTTGGAGCACTTTTAAGATTAACGTACATATGGGTGTAATAAATGATGTTCTTCCCCATTACTCCATAAATAGCGCTTTACCCATGAGTCCCAATCGTCCCAAAACAATATGTACAAGGATATGACTCGACTTAGCAACCATGTAATCAATTAGATAGTTAACTTAGGGTTTAACAAATAACAATAATGCACTAAAGATGAGTGCATACACGGAAGGCTAAGGCGATTTGGTTGTACATTTAAGTGGGGTGTAACAAATTCTTCCTTTAAGTAAAATGCTTAAAGTTAGAAATGAAAAGATAGGCTCGGAAGGGTGTACTAGGGGTATCGTGTACTAAAAATGAGTACAACGCTAAGGGTGTGGGAAAAATTAGTTGACTTAACTAGCCAAGTAATAAGACTTAAATGGTCAAGTAATTATGATACGGGTTTAACACAAGGGTGATCCTAATGCCTCTTATCATGTAGTAAATCCTACTACACGAATGTAGTCTCACTAGCGGTCTCGGGATGCATCACTAACGCAAGTTCTAGAATCTAAATGCTACCGGTACACTCATAAGCACTAATAGTAAATGCTTTTCCTATCAAATCTAAAGGCAAACCTCACATATTTGGGTGGAAAATTTTTCTGAATATACGGTTATATGCTAGTCATACAATCTCCTATCAATGAGACGCTTGCTATGGCTAAAGTTTCACTCCTAAATGTTGTAAAAAATTTTAAATTTGGCGCTAAAATTGCACTAACAAGTATTTCTCATAGTTTTATTACACATCTACCTTTAGACAAAACAAACTCAAGCGAAAGTGCATATGTAAGGTATCATCTTTTTACCCTCCCCTTACACTTAAGATAAACATTGTCCCCAATGTTCAAGTAAAGAATGTAAAAGTGAAAAAGTAAAGAGAATGAAATCAAATACTCCCCTGATTCGCTCGGTATGGATAATAGGATGGCCAGGTTAAATCTTCCTCCAAGAAAATGAACAATCAAAGCTTCCCTTCCAGAATATAAATCATCTTCTTGTCATACATAACCTGTAAAACCTGACAAAATAGACAAGACAACCTCGCGTAAAATCGGCGGCATCCTATATAAGTTACTAAATCCTAGAAAACAAGATAAGATATAATGCTTGTGGAATGAAGTTTGCAGATCTCCTGGAGATTATAAAACTTAATAATTCACAAAAACCATAAGACTCCGTTAGAAAAACAAAACCGGTAAAATTTCCAGATTTTTACTCCTAACGCCATCAAGAGTAAACCCCTGACGCCGTCAGAATTGACCTGCAGAAATTCTTATGTTAAGTTTCCGGAAAATTTCTGGAAAAACTTGGTCCTACTTCCTGGAAAATCCTGCAAAACTTCATTACGACTCAATACAAGCATTTGACTCTAACAAATACGAATATACATGTTCATTTAATATTGTGGAGAATCATGATCGGTTTGTTTCTTAAAAACATATTTGGGGTTTCCCCTTACACTTATCTTTTGCAAAAATACCTTTAGGTGGAGTTAAGACTAGGACAAAACAACGAAGTAAAGTATTTCCACTATTTAGTTTAGAAACATGATCTACCAATAATAAAAATAAAACATGCATACGGAGCCAAATAACAAACAAACAAATAAAATCACACAAAACATGGGTTGCCTCCCAAGAAGCGCTTGTTTTTGTTCGAGTCACGAGCCTGACTCTACCCTTATTTAACGGATAAAGGGGAGGTTATCCCTACACTTAGGATTAAGTGTGGGTGATAGTAGCGATATGCACCAACTTGGTAATAGTATGCCTCGTGAGGAAAGAGTAGTGGATGAATTATATGCTCAAAGGGGTGTGCTCCTATCATCATAACCTTACCTAATTCAATCGGGTTAATGGGTGGATTAAGATTTTCTCCTAGAAAGGGATCATTTTCAATCAACTTCAAGAGACTACTAGTTGGGGATCCATCTTGACCTAATAAACCCGGTTTAAACCCATAATGTTTCTTGTGATCAATCATAAATGGGTGATGTAAGCATGTAAGGTCATGTTCCACTCCTATGTCAGCTTCCTCTCTACAAGGCTTAGAGTCTAGTACCTTTGTCCTAAGACTACCCGAACTATATGGTTTGATGGTTGGATCGGAACCTATTTCAATTCCTAAATTTTCATCCAAGGATGGAAGATTAGGTAACAGTTTTGGTTGAGGTTCCGGTTCATCAAAACTAGGAACTTTCCTAGAACTAAGAGTAAGGTTATCATTATAAGTATTCAAACCTATATCCTCTAGTTGTGTTTGATCCAAGGGTTCTACCTCTATTGGGGTTCCTATAGTCTCTTCTACTTCTTCCGGGTAAGTCACGGGCGGTGTGTATGCCTCAAATGATGCTAGGACTTGTGGGGTACTTAGTGGGCTTGGCTTTTCTACTATCTATTCCATCACATCAATATCACCTATGTGTTCATCTTGTATTATGGTAGTGCCTAACCATGACATGCAATTAGGTGGCTCAACTCTAACCTCATGTGTGTCGTATGTTTTGGTGAAATCTATCCCGCTCATGCAACTAGGTAGTTCAACACTAACCATCTCATAATCTTGGTTTGATTCTAAGTTCATGTTCTTAGAAACTAGGTCATCTCGCTCATACGAATCCACCAATTCATTGAACTTATGGGTAATGGTTAGGAAGCTTTTCTCAAAATTCATCCAAAGGGTCTCACTAAAAGGAATTGATCCTAAAAATGATCGTCTAATAGAAAACACACATGCATAAAATTCATCAAACCCATCTAACTTTACACCCATCTCCTCTTGTATATATGTAAGATCACTTAAAAATTCATTGGAACAACAGGAGGCAAATCTATCCGAGTAAACTAATTGTTCCTCTATAGTTAATGATCTAAATGGAATTTCATCCGCCATGGAGACAACTGAAAATGGTTTCACAAACAAAGGGCACAAAGAAAAAGATAGACTACAAGAAAACCTAAAAATAAAAATAAAATCTTACTAGAAAGGAATCTTGCAAGTAGACATAATAAAAAGAAATTCTAACCTAGACAATAATTATTCCCCGAGCTGCGGCGCCAAAAACTTGATGCATGGGAATCGCAACAGCCTTACCTCTCAAGGGATCTTGAGAAGCTTACAACCCCCACCAGGCATTGTACCTGATCGTTGTAGTATAGTATAGTGACAAGTACCGGGGGATTGATCGTTCAGCTTAGGAATAGTGTGGCTAAGATTAGAAAGCCTAAATACTAGTTCTAAAGGTGAGGGATGATTATTTTTGAGTTTTTATATTTTATGGAAAGCAAATTAAAATCTCGGGTTTGAAGGATTTGGGCGGAATTAGTTGCTAATCAACTAACCCAATACTACGATACAATCAAAATAAAATACTAGAAATGAAAATAAACTAATTTATACTAAGGTTGTGAGCAGTAATTGGAGAAAATGTGTTTACTTAGATTTCACTACTGCCTATATATCTTTTACATGTTAATTACTTGTTATAATTTCATGGATGACGGATCGTATTCCTTAATACCATTCATGGGGTGGCACACATAACTCCCCAATTCTATGAGCTCTTATCTCCTCCTACACCATGCCCAACACAACCATAGGGATTGTAAACAGTGACTCATGCCTTAAATACAACCAATAAAGACCTAGTGCGCGTTGGTTCATGTTTCTTAAGACGTTCAAGCATGTTACCAATTAGAGATCTGCCAGTTTTCTTAAGCCTAACATATAAATCATTCATCCAAGACAAGAATAAACAAGTGATCAACACATAATCAATATCTAGGTTTCATTAGATCTAAGCAAACACAAGATAGATCTAGCCTAGCATGATGGAATTAAGACAAGAACAAGATATAGACAACCAACACATAGACATATTGATTGAATTAGAAGAACACTTATCTTGATTAATCATGCAAGGTATCAAGGGGTTAGAACCCTTGAAAAACCTGTAAAGTTACACCAAAATCGTACTTAGGGTTTCTCCCAAAACTTCTCTCTTTTAATGTGAAAAACTAGAAAACTATATATAGGAAAAGGGGTCTGACGGCGTCAAGACCAATTAGGTGACGCCGTCACCTCGCCGCCAAAACAATCCTCGGACTTCTTAGATCTACATTTGACGCCGTCAAGAACAATTCATTTCCAGGCCGTCATGACTTTTACTCTTGACGCCCTACCTTCATGACGCCGTCAAAACTCTTCTGGATTGTCATGGAATTTTACTCTTGACGCCGTCAGGGAACTACTCTTGACGCCGTCATGCACTGTTCCCAGCATGGAAAATTAAGACTTTGGCGTTTTCTTCACTTTTATGCTCCAAAAACGTCCGAATTGCTTCCTTTTCCAGATTTCACTCCCAAAGTACCTAAAATCACAAAAGGAATGATTTATGGCAATATTTGATCAAATAAATTCGAATTCAGGCTTAAATGACCCCCTAAAAACGGATCATTTTTTGCCTCATCATCTACCTACCACTTGGGAAAAAGGGAAGTGTTTGGGAATACTAGGGTGAATGGACAAAATGCTAATAACTCAACTCACCCAAATCCACTTAGCAAGATGATTCCCAGGTCTGTTTTGCTTCTTTCTGGCATTAAACCAGTTTCCACTGCTAGACCAGCAGTTGCCACTGCCAGAAATCAAAACAGAGTTTACCCTAAGCCACCTATTATTACTTTTGTTAAATCTACTCAAATAGGGAAAACGACCAATTTTGAAAAGAAAGTTAACAATAATCAGAAGTGGGTACCAAAAGTTTCAAAACCAGCAGTTTCCACTGCTAAGCCAGCAGTTACCACTACAAGGCCAAAGGTTACCACTGTTGGGTCTGTTAACAAGAAAAGGGTAAATATGGGAAATGTCGTTAAGGCCTCAGCACGTTGGGAATGGAAACCAAAAGGAACCATCACCTCAAACAACAGTGTATCAATGACCTTTGATAGATTTATTTATATTGATACACGAGGCAGATCCAAGTCATTTGTGGCTTGGGTCCCCAAAAGGAACTAATTCCTTTATTTTGTGTGCAGGGACATTCAAAGACTACAAATGATCAAGGATACTCAGACAGTGGATGTTCCAGGCACATGACGGGCAATAACTCCTATCTTTCAGACTTTCAACCTTATGATGGACAATTTGTCAGCTTTGGAGGAGGAATTGGTGGCAAAGTTTCTGGCAAAGGAACAATCAAGGCTGGAAACATTGATTTTGAAGATGTGCAGTATGTGAAAGAACTCAAGTACAACCTCTTTAGTGTGTCACAGATGTGTGACAAGAAGCATAGAGTTCTATTCACAGAAGATGAATGATATATCTTATCTAAGGATTATAGGCTTCCTGATGAAAGTGACATTTTGCTTAAAATCCCTAGAAAAGGTAATCTGTATAGCATTGACATGAAGAACATAGTGGCTAATAATGATGTTACTTGCTTACTTGCTAAAGCCACTTTGGATGAATCAATGCTTTGGCATAGAAGACTTGGTCATGTCAACTTCAAGACCATCGACAAGATTGTGAAAGATGGACTTGTCAGAGGTCTACCAGAGAAAAGATTTGAAAATGACCAAACCTGTGTTATCTGTCTCAAAGGAAAACAACACAGAGCTTCATGCAAGACCAAAGCATTCATTTCTATTGAACATCCACTCTTTATGCTACATATGGACTTGATTGGTCCTATTTCCGTGAGCAGCATAAATTTGAAGAAGTATTGTCTTGTTGTGACTGATGATTTTAGTAGATTCACATGGGTTTTCTTTTTAAGAACCAAGGATGAAACCACTGGCATCCTTAAGACATTCATCACTGAAGTTGAAAATCAATATGAAAAGAAAATCAAGATCATCAGATGTGACAATGGGACAGAGTTCAAGAATAAAGTTATGGATGATTTTTGGAGAGACAAAGGTATTAAAAGAGAATTTAGTGTTGCAAGAACTCCTCAACAAAATGGAGTTGCAGAAAGAAGAAATAGAACACTAATTGAGGCTGCTAGAACCATGTTAGCTGATTCAATGCTTCTAGTGACTTTTTGGGCTGAAACAGTTAACACTGCTTGTTACATACAGAATAAGGTTTTAGTGGTCAAAACAAAGAACAAGACACCTTATGAGTTGTTCAGAGGAAGATCTCCTACTTTGGAGTTTATGAGGCCATTTGGGTGTCATGTTACCATTCTAAATACCATTGATCATCTGGGTAAATTTGAAGAAACGTCTGATGAAGGCTTCTTTGTTGGATACTCTATGGTTAGCAAGGCTTTTAGAGTCTATAACTTAAGAACAAAGAATATTGAAGAGAACTTGCATGTTCAGTTTCTTGAAAATAAAGCAAACATGGCAGGTTGAGGACCAGATTGGCTATTTGATCATGAAACATTATGAAATACAATGAATTATGTTCCTCTCACTTCAAGCACTGGAGACAAAGATCTTGAAGATTTAGAAGAATTCATTGATGAAGATGAAGCTTGTAAAGATAATGAAGATCAAATTATTATGCCACTTTGGGACTTTGTTGATAATTCTGAAAAGACAAGTGATGCAGATGGTGTGAATTTTAATGTAAATAAAGATATTCCTACTAGCAGTGGTAACTCCATTCCCACTGCTACACCAGAAGTTTCCACTGTCAGCCCAAATGTGGAACATACTTCTCACGAATCACCAAGTGATGATGTAGAGATCTCAAACATGCCTACAACATATGATATTCCTAGCACATCACAGTCTTCAATTCACAAAGTGCATCCACTTGATAATGTTATTGGTCAACTTCAATCAGGTGTGAAGACTAGAAGACAGACAAAGAAAGATGATATTCATGGGTTCATAAGTGAAGTGTATGAGTCCAAGAAATATAGTAAGAAGAATGAGTGTTTGTTTTTCTGTTTTCTCTCACAAGTGGAGCCTAAGAATGTGTATATGGCTCTAGGAGAATCTAGCTGGGTTGAAGCTATGCAAGAAGAGTTGCTGCAGTTTAAACTTCAAAAGGTTTGGGTTCTTTGTGACTTGCCTGATGGTATGAAGGTCATTGGTACTAAATGGGTTTTCAGAAACAAGAAAGATGAAAGAGGTATTGTAATCTGGAACAAAGCTAGATTGGTTGCTCAAGGATACACTCAAGAGGAGGGTATTGATTATGAAGAAGTGTTTGCTCCTGTTGCAAGGATTGAGGCTATTAGATTGTTTTTAGCCAATGCATCATTTATGGGCTTTATTGTCTATCAAATGGATGTTAAGAGTGCCTTTCTGTATGGAACTATTGATGAGGAGGTATATGTCTCTCAACCTCCAGGCTTTGAAGATCCTCAACACCCAAATAAAGTATATAAAGTGGTTAAGGCTCTTTATGGGTTACATCAGGCTCCAAGGAAGTAGTATGAAACCTTAGCTAATTATTTGTTGAATAATGGGTCTCATAGAGGCAAGATTGATCATACTTTGTTCATCAAGAAAGACAAGGGTGATATTCCACTTGTGCAAGTATATGTTGATGATATTATCTTTGGGTCTACTAAACAAGAGATGTGCAAAGAGTTTGAGAAGCTGATGAAGGATGAATTTCAAATGAGTTCTATGGGAGAACTTACATTCTTTTTGGGGTTGCAAGTACAACAGAGTAAAGAAGGCATCTTTATCAGTCAAGACAAATATGTGACTGAGATCATTAGGAAGTTCAAGTTTACTGATGCAAAACCTTCAAATACCCCTGCTGATAAGACCACTCACCTATTGTTGAAGAATGCTAGTGGTGCTAATGTTGATGTTCACACTTACAGATCTATGATTGGTTCTCTGATGTATCTTACTTCATCAAGGCCAGACATTATGTTTGATGTATGTGCTTGTGCAAGATTTCAAGTGACTCCAAAGACATCACATATGACAGCAGTGGAAAATATTTTTAGGTACTTGAAGACTTATCCTAATCTAGGATTATGGTATCCAAGAGACTCTCCAATGGAATTGATCACATACTCAGATAGTGACTATGCTGGTGCAAGTTTGGATAGAAGATCAACTACTGGAGGATGTCAATTTCTTGGATGTAGATTGGTGTCATGGCAGTGCAAAAAGCAAACTATGGTTGCTACTTCAACCACTGAAGCAGAATATGTTGCAGCTTCTAGTTGTTGTGCTCAGATCCTTTGGCTTCAGAATCAATTATTGGATTATGGGTATAATTTCATGAACACCATTATCTATATAGACAATAGTAGTACCATATGCATTATTAAAAATCCTGTGCAACACACTAAAACTAAACATATTGAAATTAGACATCACTTTATTAGAGATTGTTTTGAGAAAAAGCTTATTAATGTTGTCAAAATTCATACTGATGACAATTATGCTGGTTTATTAACAAAAAGGCTTGATGTGGGTAGGTTTCAATACTTGGTAACAAGTATTGGAATGCTAAATCCATAAATCTTTGATGTCAAATACTTTTCAGTGTTGCAGGATAGTTTTTAGGTACTAATATTGTTTGTATTGTATGTATGGTTTTCTACTAATTTGTATGTAGAGTTATCAAGAGCACAGTGGAAATTAACATACAACAGTGGAAAGTTTGGTGATAATAGCAAGAACAAAGAGTACTTTTATTGATTAAGAAGAGAGTACATCACATCCATTCAGATAACATTGTCACCAACACAGAAAACCATCACAAAAGACATAAACCTACAACCTAACACCTACACCATGGGTTTCTTTCCTTTTCCTTCATATTCATGCTTGCCTTTGGAAGCTTTCTTTCTCTTGTCATCAAAAGAGAGTTGTTTCCTTGGACAAGCAAGTCCCAGAACTTGCTTGGGAGGCCTTGGTGCTTGGGTAGGCTTCTCTACAGCAGGCCACTTCATGTTGCTTATGGCAGTCTTCAATGCTATGGTGAGGGCCTTTGGAAGCTCTTTGGAAAGATCAAAGGTTGGATCATTATCATCATCAGAGGAAGAACTAGAATAAACCTCCAAAGATGGAGCAGGAGAAGCTTCAGTCTTTTTGGATGGCTTGTTGGATGTTGTGGAAGTGGTTGCACTTGGTGGGAAGTAACCACTCCATCCTGTTGAAAGATCCTCTGAGTTTGAACAATAGCTGATTTCCTCATCAGATGAATTATCAGAAGATATGTAGACTATTGGGAACCAGCTCATTGTGTTGATTAAGGGTTTGTGTTGTTGAAGTTGTTTGTTGATGAGAGATCAAAGTTTTGAGCCCCCTTTTATAAGCAAAGTCAAGGTCGAATTCTAATTAATGTAGAATATTTACTCGTACCTAGTTTGGTAGGTTGGAGGAGTAAATTTGGTTATTATCGGGTTTACTTTTGGAAGATATTTTTGTGAATAGTAACTTGGTTTAAAAGTTACTTTGGGTTAATCTTTATTGGTTAAGTTGAAAGTTACTTTGGTTTGCAGCATACAACCCATATTATTGGAGTCATTGGAGTAATAAGGTGTGTATCATAGACACACAACAAATGGTTATTGATTCACCATGTCTAATCCACATAAGAATCAACTAGTCCAGAGCAAACGGCTACTGGTAAAGAATTATCAAATCCGTTTATGGTTGATAGTTTACCAAAAACTAGGTCATCAACTCACCATACTCCAAGTGATCAAGAGTTGGCTAGTCCATAGCAAACGGCTCATGGTAAAGACATATCAAATCCGTTGATAGCTGGTAGTTTGCTAAAAATTATGATCAGAGCAACAAATTTTCATGTTTTATTCACCACTGCTCTTTGATATATTGTGAAAATTTTACCACTGCTAGTTCATTAGTTACCACTGCAAGAGTAATTTTTCCACTGATGAACTAGCCGTTACAACTGTTGTGTTAGTAATCCATTTTTTACTAGCCGTTGTAAAAATAACCGTCTTTCCTTATTAATAGGGTAAAATCTTTTGTGAATTATCTACTTACTTATTATAAATTATTCTTTTTCCAAAGATAATTCTTTCTAAAGATAATTCACATTGCGCAACCTCCTCAAACCCTATTAGTATAAATTGATCATCATACGGCTTGCTTTTTATCTTGATTACTAACACTTTTACTCGCTTTTTCACAAATATCATGGCGATTCTAAAATTTGTCGAGGAGCACAACCAAGTGGCCTACTTACAAAAGTCAAACGAGAAGAGTGGCCCTGTTTTTCATCAGATTGTGGATTTTCTAAACACAACTCATATAAGGTATGCCTTAACTATTAATCCCACAATCTATGTCTCTCATATCAAACAGTTCTGGAACACTATGGAGTCCATAACTCTTGAACAGGGAGACACACATGAATATGTGGATGCTCTAAGAGCCACAGTGGATGGGGTAACTATTGATGTTACTGAGTCATCCTTGAGGAGAATTCTACAATTGGATGATCTCAATGGTATCATCACATTACCTAATTCAGAAATTTTCACTAATATTGCTTTAATAGGGTATGATACATCTGAACAAAAAGTTACTTTCAGAAAAGGATATTTTTGTCCCCATTGGAGATTTTTAATTCACTCTCTTTTACATTGCCTAAGTCCTAAGAAAACTTCTTATGAACAATTTGCATCAACCATGGCTTATCCTTTGGTTTGTTTGGCAACTGATAGGACTTTCAATTTTTCAAAGTTTATTTTCAATAATATGAAAGGCAATGTAAAGAGTCAATATAAATTATTAATGTATCCAAGGTTTGTGCAAGCAGTGTTAAATGAGTTTCAACTGCACCCTCACAATAGAATTTATGAACCTTCCTGTCTTAAGCCAAAAGTTTTTCAAAACATGAGTAAGGCTTTAGATCTTTGGAATGGGGAGGTTCATCCACTTTTTCCTCAAATGCTTGCTAAAATTGCTCAAGTACAGGGTGAAGATGCAACCATCCCAGTTGTATCCCAAAACACACCCACTATTGTTGTTCCACCAATTCAACACACCCCTGCTGTAACTCACACTTATGAGAGAAGGTCTAAACAGCCAACTTCTCTCATCTCAACATTGCATGTTGCTGAACCTTTTGGTTTAGGAACAAGCAGTGGTGGTTCAAGGCTTAATTCTAGTCTAACTAGGGAAGAGCCTGAATCAATGCCTCATGATTCACCTCTCCCAACAGCTTACGCAGTTGGAAGTGATGAAGGCAGTGTGCAACTACCTGAATTGATGGACATTTGTACCAAATTAGTCAAGCAGGTTCAAGCTCTGGAGAAAGATCTGGCACAGACCAAAGAACAACATGCCACAGAGCTGAATCAATTGAAGGACGAGATTCAAAGATTGCAGAATGAAGTTGAGAATCTCAAGAAGAAAAGATCTGTTAAAGTTGTGTTATCTTCATCATCTTCACCTCAGGATGAGTTTTCTGCAAGTTCTACTAAATTTTTGGGAGATTCTTCCAAACAGGGGAGGAAAAAAGATGCAGAGCTTAAGGGGAGGAGTAAGAATTTTGAAAAAGAGTTTGCTGAGCTCACTGATTCTGATAATGCTCAAGCAAAAGATGATGTAGCTGAGACTGAGGGGAGGAAATTGGATTTTGAAGATATGGATGCTGATGCTGGTTTTAGCTTTGATGATTTAGTTGGAATTGCTTAACCAATTTCCACTGAAGCAGAACAAGTTCCCACTGATCAACCAATTACCACTGCAAGTGAAAAAGTTCCCACTGCTACTCAAGAAATTACCATTGCAGAGGAAGAAGCTGCCAGAATAAGATCAGTTAAAGGAAAGGCTATTATGATTGCTTCAGATCAAGAGACAAGAAAGATTTCTGAGAAAGAACAAGCTCAGATTGACTTTGATGCAAGATTGGCAGAGCAACAACAAGCTGCAGAGAACGAAAGAAAGAGAAAGCTAGAGGAAGATGAAGTTGCTAGTTTTATGGAAGCAAAGAGGTTGGATAAACTTGAAGCTGTTATGGCTGAACCAATTTCAAGTGTTTCACCAACTGTCATACATGAGAAACCTCCATTGTTCACTTATGTGCCTACAGAAGAAGAGATTGACTACTTGATTAATAATGATCAAATAATCAGGAAGAAGGCTATTGAATTAATTGCAAATACAACCTTGAATGAAGAACAAAGGTCTGCTCCATTAAAGGATTTTATTCAAATGAAGAATCAGCAGGCTCTTGATGAAATCATTGGGGATGTTAGAAAAGGTCAAAAGAAGCCAAGAAAGCTTACAAAGGCACAGATCATTGCTGAGATGAAGACTTTTTGTTGCCATTTTGGAAATATGAAGATGGCTCAATTTAAAGGAATGTCACATGATCAGATTGAAGGAATTTACTACAGAATCAGAAGACAAGATAGTAAATTCATTCCAATAGATCAAGAACCAATAGTAATGAAGACAAAAAGGACTGGAGTGAGTCCTGAATCAAAAGATGCAAAGAAGTTGAAGACTCAAGAATCATCTCAAGCAGAAGAGGGTCCTAGCAAGTTGACAGAAGAGCAAGTTACAAACATGTTGTTCATAGAGACTGATGTACTTAATATTGAACCTCTACAAGCAAAATATCTAGTTGTTGGTTGGGAGATCTTTTCTGATAGTTTTGGTGTAGTTTGGAAGATCATCAGAACTGGAAGTGTCACAAGCATTTGCAGAGATTTTGAAGACATTTATAGATCTTGTGATAGAGAAGACTTGGATACTTTGTGGAGGATTGTTCAAGATCAGTTTAAGAAGGATGAACTTGTTGATGTCAATGCTAAGGAGTTATGGGTTCACTTCAGAAGATTATATGAACCTGACCCAAGTGATAGATATTGGAGATTTGAAGTTCATGGTACAAGAACTTTGTGGAAATTCTATGATTCAAGTTCTGTGCATCATGTTTCTACTCAAGATGGAGTTGATGTCTTTATGCTGGCTGAGAAAGAATATCCATTGAGAGCTGGAGTATTGACAGTGATGTTGTCAGAGAAGCTTAGGTGCTGGGAAAGAACTGAAGTCATAGATGATTTGCTACAAAGGATTTATGATCAAAGTGTGAGAGCTGATAAAGAGTTAAGAAGAAGAAGATAAGTGTTTGGAAGAATTCCCATATCCTTATGTTTACTGAATACTTGAAGAAACTTATTGATTTATGTATTAATCATAAGTTAGGGGAGGATTGTTGGGAATTATACTAACAGTTACCACGGCTAAGAGAAGATGTTACAACTGCAGAAGATTGTACTTGCTGTGGAAACTCATTACCACTGCAAGAACATATATTATCACTGCTTATTAGATAACTGTTAGGAAACGTGTTTAGATCAATATAGAATAGATCTTGTGTATATCTTATTCTATTAGCTTTTTGATGAGATCTGTAATGTTTTTGGTGGTAATGATTCCACCAAGAAGACTCAAAAGATCCTGCTGAAGCAGAATTATGACCTTTATAAGTATATCTTTTCTATTAGCCATGGGTCTCGTGATTGTGGGATTAAACAAGATTTGGTTTGTCGAAAATTGAACAAAATTCGTAACTGGTTCGTATCTTCAAAACTCAATGCAGAGCAGTTTTCAAACATCGATATCTCCTTCGTTAACCGTTGGATCGGGCTGAAATTTTTACTGGAGGTTCTTGACATATCAAGGAAGAGTTCCACCAGAGGGATCTTCAATCTGACCTTCCAATAAAAAGATAAAAATTGTCGAAAACTGCTGCTGAGAAAGGTATAATTTTTTGAATTTTTAGGGTTTTTATGATTTCAACTTCTTTGCATTCGTGTTTGATTGAATTAATTAGTTATGGAAGTTAGATATAAGTTGTTTGGTATTAATGATTTATGAAAGAAAGCAGCTTTGGCGAAACAATTAATTGTTGAGGGTTTCTTGGAATTAAAGATCTGTTCTTTTGCTATAAAGAAACCCTAGGTTGATAAAACCCTAGCTATTCTCTCTCCGCTCGTTAACAAGGTTGAAAAACATAAACCATCATCATTTATTAATAGAATTGAAATCTAAGAATGTATGGTCTGCCCACTGATTAGGGTTTGTGTGACCAGTAGCATGATGAGTTTTCCTTTGACGTGAGTTGTATTAGCCTTGGTGAATCAGTTTATCAACTGATAATGAACCCTAATGCATCTCTTAATTTCTCTGCTACTAAAACTCTGATCTTTTGAGGTTTTACGCGAGTGATGGGAAGTAAATTTAATGAAGTGGCTAAGCTGATCGAATTGTTTAGTGCTTTGGAGTTGTGAATAAACCCTAACTGATAAAGAATTGGAAAGCATCAGTTATGATTCTAGGGTTTTAGCTACTATTCATGATTGGTTGCTGGTGAAGTCCAAAGAAAACCCTAGATCATCCTACGAGTTTGTATAAAGTTCATGGATCAACTTGTTTCAAGATAGTAGGTCGGTGACTTTATTCACTTTTGGTATTCTGATTCAAGATCTCATACTTATAATACTTATTTTCATGATAATGGGTCGGTGTTGATTTTATTAAGTACATATCCATTATACACACCCATAATGTTGAACGTGCATGGTCTTGGATTAATGAAGAGTTTGGTATATCTCATGGGTTGCGTTACTCAGTCACGTATAGTTTGAGGGTTGTGGTATAACAACTGCTGCACTTCATGATTCCCACTGCTTCATCTGTGTTACCACTGCTAGGTTTAAAGGTTACCACTGCTGCCTCAAAAATTTTTCAACTGCTCGTGTTACGTTTCCACTGTTGCCTTGATATTCCCACTGCTGCGACAATCATTACCACTACTACGCTTAATATGTTCCCACTGTTAGTTTATTCGTTTCCACTGCTGAGCTCAACATGTTACCACTGCTGCTAATTCGTTTCCACTTGTCGTACAAATCGTTTCCACTGCTGCGTTATGTGGACAAGCAACGTGGGTCTGAGCAGTAATGAAGGTTGTTGTCTACAACAGTTTAAATACAACATGGGACATTGCAAAAATTCAATGTGATTGGAACCTCGTATATCAGTTTTCAACTAGTTATTAATTCATTGTGGGTCCATGGCAAATTGATCTATTATGGCAAATTAGTGGGACGGTGGTCTTCAAATTCTGCTATGTAGTCTTTTGCACATATGATATAATCTCGTACAGATTTAATTGTTTAATTAATACTAGTGGTCGGTTTGGTGCTTTAATTAGCTAAAGGTTTATATTATGGAGTGCATCTGATTGTCGTCTACAGCATGTGGATCTAGTTTGTCGTATATGAAAGTTTAATCATGTGAAGGTTATCTCGTACTAATTGATCAATATGAGTAGTTTATGGCAGTTGATCAATATGAGTAGTATTAATTGTTTAATTAATACTAGTGGTCGGTTTGGTGCTTTAATTAGCTAAAGGTTTATATTATGGAGTGCATCTGATTGTCGTCTACAGCATGTGGATCTAGTTTGTCGTATATGAAAGTTTAATCATGTGAAGGTTATCTCGTACTAATTGATCAATATGAGTAGTTTATGGCAGTTGAATAGATACACACAGGTATTTGGTTTTATGGGCATGAATTACAAACTTGACGGGAAGACGTTTGGTTTTTGATTTGGAACAGGTTGGTTCCAACACACACAGATGATTTTTGGATTTAGTTTTCGGTTCTTAAAAGATTTATGGCTCATTCTTATTGTTTAATTGATTACGAAGAAAGGTTTTTATCACCTATTTGAAGTTGAAGTGGAAGTTCACAAGTTTGTGTTTTATCATACCTCTTCAGCATGAGGTAACTTGTTCGTGCGTTCAAGTGACTACGAATTGACAAACACTTGAAGGAGTTACGTTATTGTGCTCAGTGATTTTTGTCAAGAGATTGCGATCTCCCTATACGTTAAGTATACGTTCGAAGTCAGTTTTAGTACAAGATATAAGATACAAGTTTGGGTTGTTCTACTTCACCATCAAGTTGGTTATACTTAGTATTCTTCAATAGTAATCATTACATAGAGCCTACATTCAATACATGGCTAACATATGGGTTTCAAGGGAAGCTTATTGTTAAAATGATTAACCATTTATGTGCTACATCAAGGTGAAGGTTTTCATGATTATTCTATGGTATTCTTACTGAAGATTTGGGATTTTTATGTCTTGAGTTCATTTAATAAGTAAGCGTTTTGGTGTTCTTAATGGTGGGTAATTCATGACATTAAAGGACTAAATTGGATGTATGGTACTGGTTGGTGATTATGAAGATCAAGGTTTTTACTACTGCTAGTTGTTATTACTACTGATGGTTTGGACTTCTAGTGTTTCAAGTACATCTCTAGATGCGGAAAACTTAATGGTGGGCGACTTTGAAACATTGGAATGATGGATTGGACATGTAATATTGATTTTGTAGTTGTGAAGATCAAAGTTGCATTTACATTTGTCCCGTATTTGATGATGACAAAAAGGGGAAGAAGAATATTTTGAAGATTGCAGCTTGAAGATCCTTGATGATATGCATGGTTTAAGGGGAAGTCACATGTTTCATGATATACTAACTTTAGGGGAAGTTCATGCTTATTGGTTTTGTCATTATCAACAAGGGGAAGATTGTTGGGAATTACAATTAAGTTGATAAGACAAAACATGTGAAACATGAGGGACTTATGGAGACAAAGGAAGAAACTTGCAAAGAAAGAAAAAGATTACTGCATATCTTTTTATTATTCTAGAATATCCTTTGTAACCCTAGTATCTCTATTATATAAAGAGATACAGGGATTGATTATTTATGTATGTAAAAGATGTAAAGTCCAGAAAAAGTGTGTGTGTGTGTGTCTAGGGCGTATAGTTATTGTAAACGCCTAGACTTGTTGATTTGTGGTTAAGCCTCAACGATCTTAGATCGCTGTTAGAGTGTAACCGTGCTACACTTGATCACGTAGCATTGGGTCTTTGATGTATGTTAGAATAGAGATGATGACGAGAAACCTTGTTAGCAATAATAATGATGTGTTTGTTTATTTCGCTGCGTATCATGTTCATTCATTATTATTGTGCAATCCCTAGATGAGGTCTAAACAACCTCGAGCTATAAACGATCTTAACACATAGTGGGAGAATTTTTGAGAGAAAACCTTTGTCCTATAGCAATCTTCCTACTAGGTTTCTAGGCATAACTCTTTGGTTCTATGGGTTTGTTGTTGTTTCTAGTCTTAGGGGATTGAACCTTAGCACGATCATTCACTCCCTTTAAGAAATTTGCTATACAGTTATCATGATTTGTATTAAACACACATTGCTGATAAGTCGAGCAAACAATGTGTTTGGATTCAGAAAAAAATCTAGAATTCTTAGAGTGATCTGCTACGGGAATCGCTTTAATCAATACGCAACTATTCTTAGAAATAGGCAAATTCCTAGTCTTTTTATGTATGTTTTTCTTAGCATCCTCTAGGTTGTGATTCTGAACAATGTCTTTACATCTAACATGTTCCTTTGATGTCACACATGACACACACTTAAACTAATCCTAGAGGAACTGGACGCATGCATATGGTGAGTTTTTGCAAAAGATTATTCCATTACATAAGATCTTGTTGGGAACGAAGTTTTACTATTTTATCAAGTCTCAGTCATTTGTAATAAATGTTAGGTTGCTTAGTTATTAGTTACTTACACTTTACTATGTTTTATGTATCTAAGGCTTATGAAAAGCCCACAAGGCCACCAAGGCCCACGAAATGATGGAAGATGGGAGCTAGGAGTGTTGCCCTAGCTTCCTCCTATAAATAGGACCTTAAGCACTCATTTGTATTTGGTTGGTTATTTGAAATCTTAAGGAAACTCTTGCACTTATATTTCTCTCATTCTCATAATCACCCAAATCCTTATATCTATCTCATTCTTGCTTGTGTGTAATCAATATGGGTACCTAACAAGTGGTATCATTCGCCATATGAAGGTGTAGTTATTGTTTTTTCTTTGAATTCGATCCTTAAACTCATTTTTAATTCGTTATTTTTTGTTAAAGTTTAGTAGTTTTTGTTTGTTTCTTGTTTTTATCACATCTTTGCTTACAAACTTGTGTCACAAAACATTGCAAACAAAAAGTTTCAACATTTTAACAAAAACTAACGATTTAGTTTTTTGTACCATTTTTCGAAAATACTCATATTTTTGAAAAAGTTTATCAAGTTTATAACTTTATTCAAGATTTCATCATTTTACAACTAGAAGTACAAAAATCATGGATTAAAAACTAGTTTTTGGATTGCTTTCCTTGAAAACCAAAAATCGACCAAGTTTCGAAAACACCTCAAGTTGCTTCCTATCGACATACGGATCGTGAACTCAGTCTTTTCTTTCTTGTATAAGAAAGAAAAGTACTTCGACTTTTGAATTAATTTCATAATTGGATTATTTCGAAATTTTGTTAGTGAGTTTGTGTTTTCAAAAATATCAGAATTTTTCGAAATCACATTTTTTTTCCGCAAACTTTAATAGTTTCGAAATCACTCTATATTCACCAAGTTTCACAAATTTAGAAGCCACATTATTTCTTAATCTCAAATTTCGCAATCTCAAGGTTCAAAAGTTTCGAGAAATACTTTCTTACAAAGTTTCGAGATCACTTCAGTCACAGGTTTCACAATCACAAATTGTGCAAGTTTTCGAGATTTGGCTAAACCTATACCTTCTACAAGATCAATTTTTCACACAAGTGTTT
Organism: Artemisia argyi; assembly: GCA_030686995.1. Lineage (NCBI taxonomy): Eukaryota > Viridiplantae > Streptophyta > Magnoliopsida > Asterales > Asteraceae > Artemisia > Artemisia argyi. The sequence goes on from JARVZY010000235.1 coordinate 33,752, forward strand.
CATTATGTCTCAACCACCATACTACAACTTTAACCATCTTCAGCAACCTCAGAATCAGCAGTATCATCAGCAACATCAGCAGTATCAACAATCACCACAATATCATCAACAACCGGTTTACTCACAACAACATCTTTTCATGCAACAACATCAGATGGTTCCAATACAACAATCCTATCAAATGCCACAACAACAAGGCCAACTTCCATCCAAATAGACTCACTGGTTTGACAGGATGTGTGAAGTCATTTCAACTCAACAATCCAGATATTGAGCAGGATCTATTGACACTCCACCAATGCTTACACCGGGTAATTATGTTTAGTGGGCAAGTCGATTCTTAAGGCTTATAGAACTCAAGAAACCTAATGGTAAGTACATGAAACAAGTTATCCTTGAAGGACCATTTCTGTGGCCTATTAACTATGTTGGATGTGACCCAGCTGCTGATCCTCCAGTATCTCCAACTGCTGTACCAGTTCCTGAGTCTGCACTCACTACTGAACAACATCTTCATCGTGAAGCAGATGAGTATGCTATGGCTTACATACTTCAGGGAATACCAAATCCAATATTCAGAAGTGTTGATGCTCAGAAAACTGCGAAAGCTATGTGGGAACACGTTCATTTACTTATGGAAGGCACACAACTGAGCAAAGAAGATATAGAATCTAAACTTTACATGGAATACACTAACTTCATGATCAAACCAGGGGAATCTCTTGAATCTTACTATCATCGTTTCACCAATGTCGTCAATGACTTAGAGAGACATGAAGTACACCTTCCAAGGATCGCAGTCAATACGAAGTTTATCAGTAGTCTGGGTTATGATTGGCAAAAGTATGTGACATTTGTGACACAAGCAAAGAATCTTCATGATGCTCCATATGGTTTGTTGTATGACTATCTCAAGCACCATGAATTTGAATTTGAAAAAGATAGAGCTGCATGAGGAGGATATACACCACCACCAACTTCAAATCCACTAGCACTCGTTGCTCAATCTCATGATGCACATCCTCCGATGTCTAATCATGCTTATGTTCAGGAACATAATTAGTTCACTTACCCACAACCTGCAACCTCATACCAAATGGTCCCATATGAATCATCCTCGCAACAGGTTTCTTCTCAACTTGCTCCATATGACAATCATGATAGCATGTACTACTCGAATCAGATAGAAGATGATGATGAAGATGTCAATACCTTGAATCAGGGACTTGCTCTTATTGCTTGTGCTTTCAGCAAATTCTCAAACAAGACCAGCAACCGTCTTCGTTCTTCATCAAATACAAGGAATCAAAATGTCATTCAAGATGGTCGGGTTGAGATTCAGAACCGTAATTTTGGACGTTCAGGTTCAGGAGGGTATTCAGGAAATTCTGGGTATGGACAAAAGTTTAACAACAATGGGGGATTCAGAAATAATTCAGGTGCTCCTCAGAGAAGAAATGACAATGTGGCAAATGGTAATACAAAATCTGGGAATGCAGTATGGTGCTACAACTACAACAAAAAAGGTCATATTGCAACAGCATGTCCAAAACCGAGAACCCGGGGCAGTTAGTTTCACAAGCAGGCATTACTAATGGCTCTCAAAGATAAAAAGGAAGGAACTTTCACTGAACAAGAGAGGAGTTTCTTCGCTAATGCTTACAATGATGATGATATGGAAGATCTTGAAGCCAATGCAGCTGTGATGCTTATGGCCAACATGCAGGAACTCCAGTTGAATGATTCAGGCCCAGTGTATGACACTGATGGTTTGTCTCAGGTACATGACCTAACCACATGTTTAATACAAGAAAATGCATCACCCTCTGCTTCTGAATCAGATAAGGCGCAAGTTGTTCCATCTGAATCCTTTTTACCTTCTCAAGAAGATGAACAATTAAACACAGTTGTTATATTTGATGATGACACTGTCGTTTCATTTGATGATCCTATTGAGCAAGACAAAAATGATCATGTTGAACAACATGAACCTTCTTCTGATCCAGATCCTGACTATATTGTCATGGCCAAACAACTTCAAGCACAAATTCTTATTACTCAGAAAATGAACGAGCAAAATAAAGCTTTGAAAGAAACAAATGCAGTTTTGAAAAAGGACATTGAATGTTATAAAATACAACTTTCAAATTTTCAAAATGCAGTTAAACGTGAAAAGTTCTTTGAAAAGTCATTTCAGGAATCGTATGTCAAAGAACAAAATCTTCAAAAGAAAATGCATGAGTTAATTGAGTCAAACGGTAAATTGGTTTCCAAACTGGAAAATGATAAAAATGATCTTAATAAACAAGTTAAACAACTTCAAATGGAACTTTCAAAAACACAAACAGAGTTGTCAAATTGTAAACAGGAATTTTATGAACACGAAGGGCGAAAAAGGGAAAAAGAAAATTCTTTAATTAAAGAAAATCTCACTCTCGAACATCAAATAAAACAATTTCAAAATATCGTTTACAAACATGGAGAATCTGTAACAACGATTCAAAAGTTTACTTTAAAACCAAGACCAGATAAAGGTTTTGCCATTGGCGATTACAGATCAACCTTTCTTCACACAGTGTTCAAAACAATTCCTAAGCTTTACAGTATGGACCAATTGCTTGATAATAATATTGTGCGTGTTATTGTATATATTACTAAGGAAGAAGAAGAACTTGAAGAACAGAGTCGATAAAAAATGAGTCAAGTTGAATATTGCAAACCATATGATTACTCAAAAGCTCCTCATATTTCCAAATCATTTGTTCCATCAAGAGAAATACCTGAGAAATCATGGTATGTAACTGAGTCATATGTTTCATCTTCCAATGGGGCTCCTGTCAAACCTGTGGCATAAGTAAATGGTCCATTACCATCTTCTGGTTCTGTGATACCTTTACCAACACAATGTCGAGTCTTAGAATATTTTAAAACTTTCATGAAAGGCATCGAAAATTTGGAAAACGTAATTGAACATAATTCAGAAATAAAAATTGCCACTTTTCAAATAGCTTACGAGCGCGAAAAGCGAGAAATTTTTCAAAAACAATTTCTGTCTTTAGTTCAAAATTTGCGTCATTGTGCTACTCGTTGGGAACAGGAACTCCAAAAAGAAGTTAAATCAATGCAAAACGTTTTCACTTTAAATGAAAATGCAATTTTGGTTCAACAACGCAAAAATAGATTTTTGAAAACGGATACTGATCGACTCTTGGAAAAAGTTCTCACAGCTGAAGCTCACCTTAGGAACTTGAATAAAACTCATGTTGCATCCGATTTAGATTCTAATCTGGCAAATTGTAATCAAAATCTTAATGTAACGAGTGATGAACCTTTGAATTTTTTGAATATTAATGCATCTTGTGTGTTTTGTCGTCAAAGTGCATTATCTGGTGATCATACTAAATATGTAGCTAATAATCTCTTAAATCGTGACAAGAAACGTAGATCAGACATTCCTTCTAGGCCCACTACTGCCTCTAAGTGTACCTTAGGGAAAATGCCAACTACCGTTTAGAATGATGTTGCAGTCACCCCCAGAGCAGAAATCAACAAATCTAGGAACACGCCAAAAGCTAGTGAATTTACCAAATATAAAGCAAAAACTAGCTGTGATGAGGCGAAAAATGAACCACTTTTAGGGGGTCATTTATACCCGGAATTGAATTTATTTGATCAAATGTTGCCCTAAATCGTTCCTTTTGTGATTTTAGGTACTTTAGGAGAGAAATCTAGAAAAGTAAGCAATTCGGACATTTTTGGAGCATAAAAGTGAAGAAAACGCCAAAGACTTAATTTTCCATGCTAGAAATAGTGTATGACGACGTCAAGAAGAAAATCCTGACAGCGTCAAGAGTAAAATCCATGACGACCCAGAAGAAACCTGAAGGCGTCACAAGAAGGGCATCAAGAGTTAATTTTGTGACGGCCTGCATAAGGAGTACACATGACGGCGTCAGACCCAGATCTAGGCAGTCCGAGGAATTATTTGGCGGCGAGATGACGGCGTCAGACATTTGTTCTTGATGCCGTCACCTTCTAAAATCTATATATAGTTTTCTATTTTTCATTCATTAGGAGAGGAACTTGTGTGGAGAAACCCTAGGGCCGAACTTTGTGAACCCTAGCTCGTATTTTACATTAAATTCAAGGGTTTTAACCCCTTGAATCCTTTCATGTGCTATTGAGATAAGTCTTCTCTTAATTCAATCAGTATGTCTATGTGTTGGTTGTCTATATCTTGTGCTTGTCTTGATTTCATCATGTTAGGCTAGATCTATCTTGTGTTTGCTTAGATCTAATGAAACCTAGATGTTAATTATGTGTTGATTACTTGTTTATGGTTGTATTGGATGAATGATTTCAATGTTAGGCTTAAGAAAACTGGCAGATCTCCATTGTGTAACATGCTTGAACGTTTTATTGGTTGTATTTAAAGCATGAGTAAATTCTAATGATCCCATGTTAAGAGCTTCTTAGCCGGCTCGACATAGGAGTGAGGTAGGCACTCATAGGATTGGGGAAGTAAGTACGCCACCCCATGAATGGTATTAAGGAATACAATCCGTCATCCACGCAACTATAACAAGTAATTAACGTGTAAAAGATGTCTAGGGAGTAGTGAAATCTAAGTAAACACATTTCTCCCACATATTGCTCACAACCTTAGTTTAATTTAGTTTATTTTCATTTCTAGTATTTTATTTCGATTGCATCTTTAGTATTAGGCTAGTTGACTAGCAACTAATTCCGCCCAAATCCTTCAAACCCGAGATTTTTACTTGCTTTCTAAAAAATATAAAAAATACAAAATGAATCATCCCTCATCTCTAGACCTAGTCTTTAGGTTTTCTAATCCTAGCGACACTATTCCTAGCTGAACGATCAATTCCCCGGTACTTGTCATTATATTATACTACATCGATCAGGTACACTGCCTGGTGGGGGTTGTAAGCTTCTCGAGATCCCTCGAGAGGTAAAGCCTGGTGCAAACCCCACGCATCAAGTTTTTGGCGCCGCAGCCTGGGGAATAGTTATTGTCTAGGTTAGAATCTCTTTTTATTAGGTCTACTTGCTAGATTCCTTTCTAGTAAGATTTTATTTTTATTTTTAGGTTTTCTTTAGTCTATCTTAATTCTTTGTGTTTTTGTTCGTAACTTTTCACCACCCGACATCATGGACGATGGGAATATCTTTGAACCCGTCATCCCACCACAACAAAACCCACCACTAGAACCTCTTAGGCCCCGAACCTTAGGAGAGTATTCCCGACCTAGCCACCAAGGCTACCGAAACACTATTGAGCTCACTGGAGCCAATGTGACTCCCTTGCGATCCGACACCATCTGGTTGGTGCAAAGCGGATGTGCATTTCATGGACTTCGTTCCGAAGATCCAAATCAACATCTCAAGGACTTCCTTAAAATCGTAGATTCCATAGACCTAGATGTTGCAACTAGAGAGACAACCCGATTACGCCTATTCCAATTCTCTCTACGTGATCAAGCTAGTCAATGGCTTGAACGTTTACCCGCGGGATCCATCACCACATGGGATGATCTCACCACTCATTTTCTTGCTCAATTTTTCCCACCGGGGAGAACTACCAAGCTTAGAAATGACATCTTGATGTTCCAACAACGTCAAAGTGAAACTCTTTATGAAGCATGGACTTGTTTCAAGGACTTACTCCAAAAAGTCTCTCATCATGGCATAGATCTTTGGCTCCAAGTCCAAATCTTTTATGACCATATCGATCTCTCCACGAGGTGAGCCATTGACCAATCGGCCGGTGGTAAGCTACGTGATCTAAGTGCGGAACAATCATGGGAACTCATAGAAGATCTTGCTCTCTATGACAATGAAAGTTGGAATGATCCCTGTGATTTGAACAAAACGGTCAAGGTAATATCTTTACCTTCGAACAACTCTAGCACTCCCGACCGTAGGATCATGGAACCTGAGGACCAAGTCAAGTTTCTCATGAAATCTTACGAAGCTCCTAAGCCTTCAAGCCAAGTGAACAAAATCACTTCTTCATGCGAATTATGTAGTGGTCCCCATGACACTCGTGATTGCGTGGAACTCCCCGGAACAGTTTTTGCGGACTACGCATCCTCGCGTACCGACAAAGCGGGAGATAAGTGGTACACTTTCAAACCCGAGCCAAACCCTTACGGTGATTCCTACAACCCCTCTTGGAAAAATAACCCAAACCCTAGGTGGAAACAAAATCAAGCCAAGTCTTCCAATCCGCCTAATCGTTACCAACCAAACGGTCCACCCTCCAACCATACTTTCAACAACAATCCTTCTAACAAGTATGGTAATACCAACAATCTTGAAGGATTGATGTCTAAGTTCATGGCATCTCAAGAAGCTCGCATAGCTAGGTTTGAAACCGAATTCAACCAACAACAAACGGAGATGACCAACAAGATAGACAACTTGTTGAAAGCCCTCAACAACCAAGCATTAACCACACCTAGGAAGGACACTAGGGACACCAATAACAGAATCCAAATTAAGGACCCCTCGTCATCTAAACATGTCCACTTTGTCAATGTTGTCACAATTAAGCCAATAGATAAGAATAAGGAAGAAAGTGACAAAGATGAAGTTGAAGCAGAAACTGAGACTAGGGATGAAATTAGGGAAGTTGAGGTTAATAAGGAAGAGGAGTTAGAGGAAGTAGAGACTATAGAAAATCACTTTGATAAGTTTCCCACCAAGGAAGAACGGGAATACATTAAGGATTTATTCGATGGTCCCGAGACACCATATATCCTTGGCACACCCCTTATCAAAATGGGAGACCCCTCTAACATCAACATTCCATGCAACATCGGGCATATGCATATATGGAAAGCTTATATCGATACTGGATCTCCTGTAAACATCATGACTAGGACTTATTACAACTGGGTGATGAAGAAACAACTTGATTATAGGATGATGCCCAATAAGAATTTGATAAGTAATTTTGTAAGAAGAGTGAAGGGATTGCATGTGATTATAGGTAATTTCACTTACGAGATCGATTTTATGATAGTAGAAGACACTCGTCTGGTGATAGATGATTGCCTAAGCCAAGTAATATTCGGAAAACCATTTATTGAGGCCACTAGGATGAGTTATGATCCGACTTTAGGGATAGTTAGATTCAAAGAAGAGAATGATGAGATTGCCTACCAAATGCCCTACAAGATTAAGCAATACCGCCTCCTTTCTAATATAGAAAAGGAACATAAACAAGCAGCTTACTATAGGAATGATGAGGATAGATATAAAGGAGTAGAGTGTGTGATGAATAGGATGCTTGGTTTCTACAAAGAATGCTTGCAATTAGGTCTGGAATACAAAACTGGTTTAGAAGACGACCTAGAGAGTGAAACCAACGATGAGGTCACGTAGTAACCCATGACCTTGAGTCTAGCTACAAGACTCGTAAATAAAGAAAAACGCTTCTTGGGAGGTAACCCATGCTTTGTGTGATTTTTATTTTTTTTGTTTGTTATTTGTTTCCGTATGCATGCTTTATTTTTATTGTTAATAGATCATGTTTCAAAAACTAAATAGCGGAAATACTTTATTTTGTTGTTTTGGCCTAGTCTTAACTTCACCCAAAGGTATTTTTGCAAAAGATAAGTGTAAGGGCAAACCCCAAATATGTTTTTAAAAAATAAAACCGATCATGATTCTCCACAATATTAAGTGAACATGTATATTCGTATTTGTTAGAGTCAAATGCTTGTATTGAGTCATAATGAAGTTTAGCAGAATTTTCCAGGAAGTAGGACCAAGTTTTTCCAGAAATTTTTTGGAAACTTAACATAAGAATTTATGCAGGTAACTTCTGACGGCGTCATGAGTTTACTCTTGATGGCGTCACGTTTAAAAATCTGGAAATTTTACCAGTTTTGTTTTTCTAACGGAGTCTTAAAGTTTTTGCTGAATTAGTAGTTTTATAATCTCCAGGAAATCTGCAAACATCATTCCACAAGCATTATATCTTAGAGTAAATTACACGGATGGTCCCTGTGGTTTGTCAAAAACTTCATGTATAGTCCCTCAAAGTTTAAAGTTGCATGTATCGTCCCTCTGACTGCAAAAGAATAACATCTATGGTCCCTCAGACTAACTGTCGTTAGTTTTTCCGTTAGTCTATTTGCACCGTTAGTCCTTTAACGACCACATTTGCATTGTTAGTCCTTTTTTGTTAAATATCATTGCATCGTTAGTCCTTTTATACGTTTTCGCCCACCACCTCCACCCACCACCGCCACCACCACCACCACCCACCACCACCACCCACCACCGCCACCACCACCACCCACCGCCACCACCACCACCATCACCACCGACTCCACCCACCACCACCCACCATCAATGCCACCACCTCCACCACCAACGCCACCACCCACCACCGCCACCACCACCACTGCCACCACCACCACCACCCACCACCTCCACCGACCACCACCACCCACCACCCACCACCTCCACTTTTTTCAAAAAAAAAAATAGAAATAAAAATAAATCAGAAATAAAAAAAAAATTGAAAAAATTTTTTCAAAATTTTTTTTCTAAAAAATTAAAAAAAAACTAGAAAAAAAATCAAAAAAATTTTATAAAAAAATCAAATTTTTTTTTTTTAATTTTATTTTCAATTTTTAAAAAAAAAATATTTTTTTTCGAAATTTTTTCAAAAAAATATTTCTAAAAAAGTTTTATTTTCGAAAATTTTTTCAAAAAAATATTTTTTTTTCGAAATTTTTTCTAAAAAAAATTTCTAAAATTTTTTTTGTTTGAAATTTCTAAAAAAAAAATCAAATTTCAAAAAAAAAAATTTTTTTGGTTCGATTTTTTTTTTCAATTTTTAGAAAAAATTTTCGAAAAAAAAAAAATTTTGAAAAAATTTTCGAAAATAAAACTTTTTTAGAAATTTTTTAAAAAAAAATTTCGAAAAAAAATATTTTTTTTTTGAAAAAATTGAAAATAAAATCAAAAAAAAATTTTTTTTGATTTTTTTATAAGATTTTTTTGATTTTTTTTCTAGTTTTTTTTTTAATTTTTTAGAAAAAAAATTTTGAAAAAATTTTTTCAAATTTTTTTTTTATTTCTGATTTTTTTTTTTTATTTCTATTTTTTTTTTGAAAAAAGTGGAGGTGGTGGGTGGTGGTGGTCGGTGGAGGTGGTGGGTGGTGGTGGTGGTGGCAGTGGTGGTGGTGGTGGTGGTGGTGGTGGTGGCGGTGGGTGGTGGCGTTGGTGGTGGAGGTGGTGGCATTGATGGTGGGTGGTGGTGGGTGGAGTCGGTGTTGATGGTGGTGGCGGTGGGTGGTGGTGGTGGCGGTGGTGGGTGGTGGTGGTGGGTGGTGGTGGTGGTGGCGGTGGTGGGTGGAGGTGGTGGGCGAAAACGTATAAAAGGACTAACGATGCAATGATATTTAACAAAAAAGGACTAACAATGCAAATGTGGTAGTTAAAGGACTAACGGTGAAAATAGACTAACGGAAAAACTAACGACAGTTAGTCTGAGGGACCATAGATGTTATTCTTTTGCAGTCAGAGGGACGATACATGCAACTTTAAACTTTGAGGGACTATACATGAAGTTTTTGACAAACCACAGGGACCATCCGTGTAATTTACTCTTATATCTTATTTTGTTTTCTAGAATTTAGTAACATATGTAGATAGTCGCCGATTTTATGCGAGGTTGCCTTGTCTGTTTTCTCAGGATTTACAGGTTATGTATGACAAGAAGATGATTATTATTCTGGAAGGGAAGCTTTGATTGTTCTTTTTCTTGAAGGAAGATCTAACCTGGCCACCTTATTATCCATACCGAGCGAATCAGGGGAGTATTTGATTTCATTTGTTTTACTTATTTCACTTTTACATTCTTTACTTGAACATTGGGGACAATGTTCATCTTAAGTGTAAGGGGAGGGTAAAATGATGATACCTTACAGATACACTTTCGCTTGAGTTTGTTTGCTTGGTAGTAGATGTGTAATAAAACTATGAGAAATACTTGTTAGTGCAATTTTAGCGCCAAATTTAAATTTTTTTACAACATTTAGGAGTGAAACTTTAGCCATAGCAAGCGTCTCATGGATAGGAGATTGTATGACTAGCACATAACCGTATCATTCAGAAAAATTTTCCACCCAAATATGTGAGGTTCGCCTTTAGATTTGATAGGAAAAGCATTTACTATTAGTGCTTATGAGTGTACCGGTAGCATTTAGATTCTAGAACTTGCGTTAGTGATGCATCCCGAGACCGCTAGTGAGACTACATTCGTGTAGTAGGATTTACTACATGATAAGAGGCACTGGATCACCCTTTTGTTTAAACCCGTATCATAATTACTTGGCCATTTAAGTCATATTACTTGTCTAGTTAAGTCAATTAATTTTTCCCACACCTTAGCGTTGTACTCATTTTTAGTACACGAAACCCCTAGTACACCCCTCCGAGCCTATCTTTTCGTTTCTAACTTTAAGCATTTTACTTAAAGGAAGAATTTGTTACACCCCACTTAAATGTACACCCAAATCGCCTTAGCCTTCCGTGTATGCACTCATCTTTAGTGCATTATTGTTATTCGTTAAACCCTAAGTTAATTATCTAATTGATTACATTGTTGCTAAGTCGAGTCATATCCTTGTACATATTATTTTGGGACGATTGGGACTCAAGGGTAAAGTACTTATTTTTCGGAGTAATGGGGAAGAACATCATATATTACCCCCATATGTGCGTTAATCTTAAAAGTACTCCAAGTGTTTTGATTTTCTTAATTCGAGTCATTAGATTAGTTTATTGTAAAGTATGTAAAAATTCAAGTGTAAGGGGAATATTCATTCCCTATAATGTATTATTTTGGATGGTAGGGTAAGAGTGTATGAAAAAAAAATAAAAAATAAATAAAAAAAATAGAAAAAGAAAAAGAGCTAAAACATACGGACTACCATCCCTTTTCATTCTATGTTTATTTTATGTTTTTGTTATTTTTCATTTATTAACTTAAGTCGAGTCTAGTCTTGGCTTAGCAATGCCATATTGTACATGTCATTAACCAAGATTGTTAACTCGCCACCAGTAAAGACTGCCTATATCCAACAAAACCATGTATTCCATGTCCCTACACCTAACGTTACAACCCTTTAAAAGACCACTTTGATAGTTTATCCTAGGTGCTTACGCCATGTGGTGGAGGTTTGATCCTTTCCCAAGCCTATGGTAATCTATTTTGCTATGACAGGTAGTGAGAGATGTTTTCTATTTCCATATTGTGATATTACTTTATTACAACCGAGAGATGTGAGTATCTAAACACTATTTGTGAGGTTCTAGTATATGACCTCCGTGCATGTCTTTGGTCTTTAGTGGAACGATTATTTGTTGTAATTACTTTTATATTAGTGTTAAATGACCCCTAACTTGTATTTTGATTAGAATAAAAGTGCATTTGCTTGAGGACATGCAAATCTCAAGTGTAAGAGTATAAGATGACGCGAAAAATGAACAACTTTTAGGGGGTCATTTAAGCCCGAAATTGAATTTATTTGATCAAATATTGCCCTAAATCGTTCCTTTTGTGATTTTAGGTACTTTGGGAGAGAAATCTGGAAAAGGAAGCAATTCGAACGTTTTGGAGCATAAAAGTGAAGAAAACGCCAAAGACTTAATTTTCCATGCTGGAAAGAGTGTATGACGACGTCAAGAAGGAAATCCTGATGGCGTCAAGAGTAAAATCCATGACGACCCAGAAGAAACCTGAAGGCGTCACAAGAAGGGCATCAAGAGTTAATTTTGTGACGGCCAGCATAAGGAGTACACATGACGGCGTCAGACCCAGATGTAGGCAGTCCGAGGAATTATTTGACGGCGAGATGACGGCGTCAGACATTTGTTCTTGATGCCGTCACCTTCTAAAATCTATATATAGTTTTCTATTTTTCATTCATTAGGAGAGGAACTTGTGTGGAGAAACCCTAGGGCCAAACTTTGTGAACCCTAGCTCGTATTTTACAGTAAATTCAAGGGTTTTAACCCCTTGAATCCTTTCATGTGCTATTGAGATAAGTCTTCTCTTAATTCAATCAGTATATCTATGTGTTGGTTGTCTATATCTTGTGCTTGTCTTGATTTCATAATGTTAGGCTAGATCTATCTTGTGTTTGCTTAGATCTAATGAAACCTAGATGTTAATTATGTGTTGATTACTTGTTTATGGTTGTATTGGATGAATGATTTCAATGTTAGGCTTAAGAAAACTGGCAGATCTCCATTATGTAACATGCTTGAATGTCTTAGGAAACATGAACTGATGTGTACTAGGTTTTATTGGTTGTATTTAATACATGAGTAAATTCTAATGATCCCATGTTAGGAGCTTCTTAGCCGGCTCGACATAGGAGTGAAGTAGACACTCATAGGATTGGGGAAGTAAGTACGCCACCCCATGAATGGTATTAAGGAATACAATCCATCATCCACGCAACTATAACAATTAATTAACGTGTAAAAGATGTCTAGGGAGTAGTGAAATCTAAATAAACACATTTCTCCCACATATTGCTCACAACCTTAGTTTAATTTAGTTTATTTTCATTTCTAGTATTTTATTTTGATTGCATCTTTAGTATTGGGTTAGTTGACTAGCAACTAATTCCGCCCAAATCCTTCAAACCCGAGATTTTTACTTGCTTTCTAAAAAATATAAAAAATACAAAAAGAATCATCCCTCATCTCTAGACCTAGTCTTTAGGTTTTCTAATCCTAGCGACACTATTCCTAGCTGAACGATCAATCCCTCGGTACTTGTCATTATACTATACTACATCGATCAGGTACACTGCCTAGTGGGGGTTGTAAGCTTCTCGAGATCCCTCGAGAGATAAAGCCTGGTGCAAACCCCACGCATCAAGTTGGAACTGGCAACGTTGGTTACAATACAAACCAAGCTTTAAATGGATTCCTAAACTGTTGAATATTTGTGCTTCTAACCAACAAGAACCCAACATTTCTTCGGGTTCCACCCTTACTTCTGTTCCATCTTTGTCGTCTCCTTGTGATGCAGGTGGTTCAAATTGTTCTCTGGATTGTTGATAGCGGTTGCACCCGAGATATGACAGGCAATCTCAAACTGTTAGTAAACTTTGTCTCAATGTTTATCGAAACTGTCAGATTCGAGAATGATCAATACGCTTTAATCATAGGTTACAGTGACTATGTGAACGGGAATATTGAAATTAGCAGAGTCTATTATGTTGAAGGCTTGGGTCACAACCTCTTTTCAGTCGGTCAATTTTGTGATGGGGACTTAGAAGTAGCATTTCGAGAAAAAACTTGTTTTGTTCGTGATCTACAAGGAAATGTTCTGATGTCAGGCAAGCGTGGTACTAACCTCTACACAATTTCAATGTCAGACATGATCACCTATTCTCCAATTTGTCTTTTTTCTAAAGCTGAAATGACTAAATCATGGTTATGGCACAAACGCCTTTCTCACTTGAATTTCAAAACGATGACTGAACTGGCTCGTCACAAATTGGTTGAAGGCTTTCCAAGATTCCGTTATGCCAAAGATCACCTATGTCCAGCCTATGAAAAGGGAAAAAGTACCCGTGCTCATTTTCCTTCAAAACCTGAACATAGCACTAATCATGTTTTACAGCTGCTTCATATGGATTTGTGTGGTCCGGTGCGTGTTCAAAGTATCAACGGTAAACGCTACATTTTAGTAATTGTTGATGATTACTCTCGTTGGACTTGGGTTTATTTTCTTCGAAGTAAAGATCAAGCTCCTCAAATGATCATCACCTTTCTCACCAAAATGTAAGTTCAGCTACGCAACACAGTCAGAATTGTTAGAACTGACAATGGCACAGAACTTAAGAATCTAACTCTAAGGTCATATTTTGAGAAAGTGGGAATTGAACATCAAACATCCATTTCACGAACACCCGAACAGAATGGAGTAGTCAAAAGACGCAACAGAATGTTAGTGAAAGTTGCACGAATAATGTTAATCAATGCTCAATTACCGGATTACTTATGGGCGGAAGCTGTTTCAACCGCATGTTACACTCAAAACCGTTGTATGATCACAAAACGCCATCAGAAAACCCCTTACCAGATTGTTCACAAAAGGAAACCGAACATCAGTCGCTTTCATGTATTTGGAGCTCTATGTTATCCAGTTAATGATCGTGATGATCTAGGTAAACTTAAAGCAAAGGCTGACATTGGAATATTTGTTGGATACTGTGAAAATTCAAAAGGCTTTCGGATATGGAATCGTCGTACAAGAGAAATTCAAGAGACTATTCATGCTAATTTTGATGAACTCACTCAGATGGCTTCTGAGCAAAACAGCTTAGGACCCGCATTCAACCGTCTAAACTTTCCGGAATCTTCGGCTGAACCATTGTCACTCTCCCGTAAAGAAGCAGAAACCTTGTTTGCTCCATTGTTTGATGATACGATTGATCACCGTCCATTAGAGGCCTCACCAAATTCTGCTGTACATCTTGATTAACATCAAGTACCCGATACACCTCAAGAAAGAACAACAACTGTTGAACGAGACGGTCCTCCAATTGTATCTCCAACAACTACAGCACAAACCGGGTCCAACTCACGATAATCAGCTGGAGACTCCATACCTATATCAGTTCCATAAACCGCAGAGCATGACCCAGAACCGTTCTTTAACCCATTTGCACAGGCTCCACTTGTCCCTGACATTGTTGAGTCATCTACACGTAATTTGGATCCTGCTCACTTGCGAGATACTTATCAACTTCAACCTTCGACACACAAATGGACTAGAGATTACCCGTTAGTTCAAATTATTGGCCATCCAGATGCACTTAATATGACAAGATAACGACTTCACACAGACGGTGAAACTTGCATATACGCACTCACAGTATGTGAAACCGTGCCAAAGAACGTTAATGAAGCTATGACTTGCGAAAACTGGATTGAGTCTATGCAAGAAGAATTCGAATCCTTTCAAATATTGGAAGTCTGGGAAATGGTTGAAAAACCTGAATGAGTCATTGTCATTGGCTTAAAATGGATCTGGAAAAACAAACTGGATGCAGAAGGAACTGTCATACGCAACAAATCACGCTTGGTAGCAAAAGGATACTGTCAAGAAGAAGGAGTCGATTTTGAAGAATCATTTGCTCCAGTAGCTAGACTTGAAGCTGTACGGATCTTCTTAGCATATGCTGCTCATCGGAATATGGTTGTTTATCAAATGGACGTGAAAACGGCTTTTCTAAATGGTCAACTCCATGAAGTGGTTTATGTCAGTCAACCTGAAGGATTTGTTGTTCCAGAACGTCCTAATCATGTCTACAAGCTAAAGAAGTCTCCCTATGGTCTCAAGCAAGCCCCAAGGGCGTGGTATGATAAGTTATCTAAATTCCTGTTGGCTAATAACTTTACTTTAGGCTCGGTGGACCCAACACTGTTTACAAAAACATACGGGGCGGACTTATTAATTGTTCAAATTTATGTCGATGAGATTATTTTTGCTTCAACCAACAAACTTTACTCAATGGATTTTGCAAAATTAATGAAAGATAATTTCGTAATGTCCATGATGGGTGAACTTATGTTCTTTCTAGGACTACAAGTTCATCAATCACCCCGTGGAATTTTTCTAAATCAGTCTAAATATGCTCTTGAGATTTTAAAGAAACATGGAATGCAAAGCTGTGATACAATGAATACACCAATGGCCCATTCTACAAAACTAGATGCTGATATACATGGGACTCCTGTTGACCCTACCAAATACCAAAGTATTATTGGGTCCCTCATGCATCTCACATCTAGCAGACCTGATATTGTATTTGCTGTCTATATGTGTTCGCGTTATCAGTCTAAACCAACTGAGAAACACCTCAATGAGGCAAAAAGAATCCTTCGATACATAAAGGGAACCATCCATTTGGGAATCTGGTATCCGAAGGATTCTGGTTTTGAACTAATAGCTTTTTCATACGCTGACCATGCAGAATGCTTAGACACACGAAAAAGTACATCAGGCAGATTACATTTTCTTGGAGATAAGCTTGTGTCTTGGCAATCAAAGAAGCAGGACTGCACTTCACTGTCATCAACAGAATCTGAATACGTAGCTATGTCTGCTTGTTGTGCTCAAGTAATTTGGATGAGTTCACAACTTAAAGACTATGGCTACCTATTCAATAAGATTACGATCTATTGTGATTCCAAAAGTGCAATTGCAATCTCCTGCAATACAGTCCATCACTGCAAATCCAAACACATTGATCTCCGTTATCATTTCATCAAGGAGCATGTCGAAAAGGGTACCGTTGAATTATATTTTGTGGGAACTGAGTACCAATTGGCGGACTTACTTACAAAAGCCTTAGCTCCATCAAGGCTTGCTAGTTTAGTTCACCAAATTGGTATGCGATGTTTAACCCCAGAGGATCTGGAAAAGTTTTTACAACACAAGTAGAAGTCAAACATCAAAACTATCTATGTAAATATTTTTTCGAAAACAAAATACAAAATTATAAAAACATCAAAAACACAAAAATATTTTTCTATTTCTTTCAACTAAAAAAAAAAAAAAAAAAAAAAAAAAAAGAAAAAGGCAAGTATATCGCTTCCTTTCAACACCTTGTTATTTCTTTATCTTTTACAAAGTGTTGAGGGGGAGTCACGCTTAAAAATCTTTCTCAAGTTTTCAAATCGATATACTTGCATATTTCCTTAAGATGAGTTGTTTCAGGATTAATGGATATCAACGATGTCATAAAAAGCTGCTGAAAGAATTATTGCCTTTGGTTATTTACTTGTATCAAAATTAAAGACTCATGATGCAAAATTAGTAGTTAAGGGACTAAATGTGATAAGATTCAAAAGTTCAAATTATTTAAAACAAACAAACACCCATTTTTCAGAAATTTCACAAATCAAATAAACACTCATTTTGAAAACGATGGCTTGCATTCAAAACTAAAGTCCGTGCTACAAATCTTCAATATGTAAGTTCCTTTGTGATCTCAAGGGTATTTCTAACAATGGTTTTCCTTTAATCACAATTTTAACGGTTTGATTTCGAGAAATAGTGTTTTGAAATCCTAGGGTTTCGCAAATTTCGAAGTTAATCAAAACATGTTTGGAGGTGTAATTTTTCATAGGGCTTTTGTCCTAAATCATGTTCTAAATGTTCCTATATCACCTAATCATAATCTAACAAACGTTTGAGTGATTTTCGAAAACTAGGGTTTATGTACGATTTGGGTTTTATTGATTCGTAATATGTGTTGTTGATTTCTTGGTGGGTTATGTTGTTTTCAGTTCTTATAACACTTTGAATCACTTTAATTGTTACTTACTCCATGAATGCATTAAATTCGAAGCCTAGGGTTTATGTTCATTTTAGGGGTTTCTCATATGGTGTTCATATAATCAATCGTTTGTGCCCAACCTGTTCAAAATGCTTGATAAGTGATACACGATTCATGGATATGATGAAAGTTAGCATGTACTTATGATTTTCGATAATTTGTTCTTGCCATTGTTTCGAAATGTTGCATGTATGCTATTTCCATGTTTCTCATTATTGTTTTTCATCATTCACAACAGGTCTCAATCTTTGGAAAATCAATTTGCAAAAGAAATGTACGTTGCCACAGTTTTGAAATTCTTGTATAAGAATTCTTTCGAAATCACATGTTCCGCAATCACCTGAGTTGGTGGACTTATTTAGAAAATACACTTAATAAGTGTTTGCGAAAATTTTTCAAAACATTGTATTTTCGAAATTACACTTTGAAAATTCTTTCAAAAACACTTGTTTAAATGTGTTTGCAAAGTACATTCATCACTGCTCGATTTTTTTTGAGAACTCTTTTCGAGATCACATGTGAAGAAAACTTTCGCAATCGCACATTTTGAATATTTGCGAAAATATTTCAAATGAGTATGTTCTCGATAAAGTATTTGATTGGCTCCAAACGGTCAACTAAATTGACCAGGTGAATGGTCAACAAAGTCAAACTGCCTAGAGTCAATCTCTGTGGAAGTATAGGGGTTTCCCCGAGTCGTTATGTCCCAGCGAGGTGTGATGGTATCAAAACGGAATTGTGATCGGGTGAATTTAGACAGGAATAAGGGTTTAAGTGAGTGATTTATTAAACTAAGGAAATGTAAAAGAGAATAGATTAAATAAGCTATAACAATAATTATTAAAAACCTTAGTATTTAAAAATGTATTACGAATTAAAATTGTACGTTTAAATTATAAATAACATAAACGTACGAAAATAAAAGTGAAATATGACAAGTAAAAGTCCTACAAATGTGAAAATTACTTTTTTACAAACCTAATAATAAAAGTAAATTATAGAAAAAAGAAAAATATTTTTTTAAATTTTTATTTAATTATCATTAATTAAAAACTATTTATATTAATTAGACTAAATATACTAAATTAAATTATTATATATACTAAATGAAAAGTTAAAATTATACAACTTTTTCTATAAATAGCTTATACTACCAGAAACTAAAAAAAATATATAAAAACTCCTAAGTGCTTATAAATAAGCTGTAAAAATATTTAATTTTGATTTTTTAAATAAAACTAATTAAACTAAAATCAATTATTATAAATAGCAAATGAAAAGTAGAAAATCTAGAAAAATTTATACAAACACTATATAGTAGCAGGAAGCTAGGAAAATTAAGAGGAGGGGGGAAAACAGGGATAAGCAGACCAATAAGCTAAACCAGCTTATTAAGGGAAATGGGAAAAACAAGGTTAAAAGAGTTGGGGTGTAGAGGGATGACAAGAAAAGTCCCTAGGGCGCATGGTATACAGGTACTCACTATCACTCTTCCAAAGGGGCAGGTCTCATGTTCAACCCTGCCTCACCCCTTTTTACCAAACATTTTTATTTTTGATTTTTTATTTTACAAAACTTTAAAACACTTAATTATAAACAACTTTTACAAAGGAAGATTATCTGAAAACTTGAAATAAGCTCAGTTAGAGCTTATGAGCTTATCAGGTAGCTTACTAAACTAAGTGTGGAATTTTGAAACCAAAAAAGCTAGGAATAAGCTACAAACTACTTATCAAATGAAAAATAAGCTAGAACTTAGTGAGTTGAACTTAAAAACAACCAAAGAAAGGAGAAAAGCATATGTAATAAGCCAAAAGGCTCAAATAAGCAATTCCCATTTGATCAGCCCAAACAGGCCATAAGGCACAATTGCAGGCCTTGTATAAGCTTATCAAATAAGCTCAGAAGGGCAAATTGAGCTGGGAACCTTCAAGCCAACCTAGTGAGCTTTCCATAAAGCTTAATTACACAAGCTCAAACCAATAAATAAGCATTTGAGAAGCTTATGAACTTGGGCTTGTACACTGAGTGGGAAGTACAGGGGTAGTGGACAGGTCACAAAGATTGACCAAATAAGCTATGGTCCAGTAAGCACAAACCCAAAATAAGCCAAGATCTTAATAGTTGTACTAACAGGCTCCCTAAAAAGCCAACAAGATAATAGTGGGGTCCACTAGTGAAGTCATAAAGAGCATATGAAATCTGATCTAAAACCTGGTGCAGGGCACCTCAGCCTATTGAGTGCTTTTTGAGGCAAACAAATAAGCTAGTAAACCATAAGCTTATGGCACAAAAATTGGTCCTACATGTTGACAAGCTACCAGAGATTGTATAAAAGCAACTTTAATTAATTTCCAACCACTAATGAATCCTACATTTGATTTGGAAATCTGTCTCATCTCAGTGGACATAAAAGGATTTGACTTTTGAGATTTTGCACAAGTTGACTAAATCGAATTTTAACAGGATCTAAATGATTACTAATGTAGTATTAAGCTAATATAAGTATGGTTTAAGCTATCTAAACTAGAAATACTGCTATTACTATGATTATGCAAAACAAAATATCCAACAATTAACTGTTAAGAGATTTCAAAAGCATTTTGACTTTTTAATTAATAAACACTAGATTTTATTGTTAAACTAACTTAGTATGACCTTTGGTGACATATTCACACAATAAACAACAACAAAAAGACGCATCAATTCAGTTGAATCAGCAAATCCAAACACCCCTTATGGATGCTGTCATGGTGATTTTCAAAAGGTTACAGTAATTCAAACCATGATTCCACCAGAAAAGGTTACAACATGACTGATTAAGCTGTCTTAAACATAAAAATACCAATTTTTACAACATTCATCCATAATTCACAAAAATGTAATTTAGAGCAGTTGAAATTGAAATAAGGTGAAATATAACCACAACTATATAATATGAACTAGAACTTATCCATTAAGCTATATTATGCTAAAATAAGCAGAGACAAGCTATAAATCACAATTATACCTACTAAACACAATTTATGCAATTATTGTACTAAAACTTGAAATTGAGAAACAATCTGTTAAACCTTTTGTCACTAGCTCAACTAGGACTTCTTGAAACTGCAACAAGCTCCTATCTTGTTATAAAACAAGCTAGGTATAATCCCTCTATCAATTCCATAATTTGATACTTCCTTTGCTTTCCAATCTAGTGTATAGGGTACTAATTTAGGATTTTTTGATTATGTCTAATTCCTTTTGTTTTTATGTTTCCTCTTGTATTTCAGAGCTAAAATGAACTTTTGACAGTGTTTGATACAAGAAAAGGATTTAGACAAGATTCATGCTTAACATTTGAAATTTTCTATCAATACTAAGAAAAAGAGTAGCAAGCTTGGATTAAACTGATAATATATTATTTTGAATAAACAGGATTACAAGATTGAAACTAAGAGTACATGAAAGCTTAAAGTATTAAGATAAACAGATAATTCGACATGACTAAAATTAAACTAAAATCTATATTAACTAACTAACTACTTCCTCCCATCTTTTCTTCACTTAAATAGATCCAAGTAGGACCCTGAGACTTTCCCACTTCTCCTCTTGGTTGTTGGATGAGCACAAATGATCTGAGCCCTCGATTTAGTTTTGGTGGGAAAAGCTTATTTTGGCAGTTAGGGGTAGCTTGGGGGGATTTGTGAGCAATTAATGTGTTTTGGACTTAGGTGTTTGTTTGGAGTAGAAGGGGGAGGTGGAGTGTGATAGGGGTGGTGATGATGAGGGTGCAGGGTGGTTTTGCAGGTTCACATGGAGGTGGTATTGAGGGTGAGGGTAGTATTGGTGGGAGAGGGTGGGTTTGACATGTGGTTTGACTGGTATTTTTATTAAACTGAGTGTTTATTAGTTTTAGGCTTGGGAAAATTGGGCTTGGTAAATGGTTATGGATTGGGTTTGGTTTAGGTTAGATAAATAAAGGGTCCAATTGGTTTGGCTTATTAATTCACAAGGACTAATTTTGTAATTTCTGAAAAGTTAAAGGGCTGGTTTCGACAACTTTCCAAAGTATCTTCAAGGACCATTCTTGCCCAAGATGAATAGTATAAGGGCCATTGTTAACTAGTGCAATTTTTCCAATTTCAAATTTCCGGGGGCCAAAACTACCAAGTTTCAAAGTATAGGGACATTTCTTGCCAATTCTTCAAACTTTCATTCCAAGGACCATTTGTGACAACTTTTGACTTTCCAAAGACCAAAGTTGACTTTTTCTTCCAAAACATTCCACCAGGGACCAAATCTGCCAATTTTTGAAGTTTAGGGACTATTTCTGCCAGTTGTGAAACTTCAGGGACCAAACTTGTAAATTCTCAAAAGTTTTTACCCAAGGATCATTTTTGATAATATTTGACTTTTAAAGGACTTGGGTTGACTTATCTTTCAAAATAAATGCTTGGGGACTGATTTCATCAATTTTTGAAAGTTGAGGGACTGAAACTGCCAATTATGCAAACTTTGTTCGTTTTTCATCTGTTTTTACTCATTTTGCATCTAAAACATATAAAACACAATCTTTGGGATATTTTCAGTATTTTGATGCATTTTTTAGTGTTTTTAAATGTTTTGCAGTTCAGATTCGACCAAAAATGAAGAGTGTTTGAGCACTCATCAGTATTTATCGAGAACACACTTGGAAATCTTTTCAAAAACCTTCATTATGCACGTTTGCAAAACTCTTCTTCTTATGTCTGACTTCAAGATCATTCTTAAGAAATTTTTGAAATCAAGGATTTTTTATGTTTGCGAAAAATTGGTCTTAATGTAAAATTTCGAGATCATGGCCTGTTGTAATTTCGAAAACATGTATTTGTGATGATGATTATTATTTGATGTAACGTGTGATGTAATCATATATCTTGGATAATGTTTGTGTTCATATGAATGTCGAAGTGCTCTATGCTTGATTTCATGATTCTATATGCTCAACTTTATCTAAGTATACTTCATTCGTCACTTCACATATAATAATTGAACCATTTATGCTTAAATGATTCTAAATCTTTATCTGTAATCAAACTTGTGATCGTGATTACGAGTAACAAATCCGGATGTTTGGTTTATGATAATGTCTTTTCAGATTAACATGGCTGAACACAACGAGAATGTCCCCGAACAAACTCTTCCGTTGCTCACACTAAATGGCATCATCCCTGCTGACTACAGTGTCACCATTGGTAGAAACAATCCTCGAGTTGACTTCGACAAATTGAGAATTCCTGAGAACTCGTGCAAGATTGTCAAAGATATTCTCCTTGCACATCCATGCAAGCATCTGCTCAACAAATCTACTTCAGTTCATGTGTTCTACCTTCATCAGTTCTGGCTTACAGCAAAGGTTAACTTAGATGATGAGTCTTTCACTGTGACGCTGGATCGACAAGTCTATACTGTAGATCACGAAGTCCTTCGTACAATCTTCCTTCTACCTCAGCCTGAGAATGAATTTGTTCCAATGTTGCCTAAACTGGATCTCCTGGACTTCTTCATTGACCTAGGATACGATGTTCAAGACGACTTACCTCTAATCAAGCATTCCAGATTCAATGCAAAGAACATGCCTCAGCCCTGGAGAACTTTCTATATGTTGGTCGTATGTTCAATATCAGGAAGAAAAAGTGGTCACGAACATCCCAGACTTGAGCATTTACATGTGTTCTGGGGAATGGTCAGTATGATACCGATTGACTTTGCAATTCCCATAATGAATGATCTAGTCTACAACATTCAAACCGAACGTGAAAAGACTATGATCCCGTTCATAAGATTCACAAAGCTAATCATTAAGCATTTTTGCAAAGATACACCGGAATTCCTCAAAAGAATGTGTTGATATAAATAATGTTTAAAAATGTTATTAATATCTCTCAATAAACCTATGTTTTGATAATCACAAAACTCAAATCAAATTAAGTCAAGATTAAGACGTAAACAAGTATTCGGTAACAAATATTTACCTCTACATCTAATATCACTTAAGGTATGCATAAACTAAGCATCTTATGCATTACATGATCAAAGGAAACCTTGTCTTAAGACATAACTTTTTATAAAATGATATTAACATTTTATATATATTTGTAAATCATTTTTGGTATTGTTATATTAAACTACAAAGATATGATTTCAAATTTCCAACAAAATGGGCAAATTTTATCCAGAAAAACTTTTCCAACGTTCAGGAGGGCGGCCCCCTTAATTTTACTAGGCGGCCCCCTTAATCATTAAGGGGACCGCCCCCTAATTAAGGGGACCGGCACGCTCCAGAACAGTATTTTCTGGCCCTATAAATATTGGATCATTTCACATATTTTTCTAACCTTTTTGCACTATAAACTTTCTGATCCAACCTCCATTTCTAGATCTAAAATCCTTTGATCATATAATTCATAAGTCTTTGTTTCCAAGTGATCCAAAGCTTCATCCACTCAAGTGCAAGAAGAAGAACACTCCTGTACATCCATCTAATTGTAGTAGTGTTGTGAATAGCTAGTTTCATATTGTAGTAGTGTTAGATATTTGTAAAAGTGTTGTGTGAATTTGTTGATTGTAGAAACTAGGTGTGTTGTAAAGTAGTTTAGAAGTTGTGACTTAGTTGTGCATAGAAGAAGGTGTGAAGTTGACAAGGTGTGAAGAAGGTGTGAAGTCTTGAAGAAGTTGTGAAGGTATGGAGAAGGTGTGAAGCCTTTGAAGAAGTTGTGAGATTGGTTCTAGCTATGATTAGAACTTGACATTTAGCTTAGTGTCGTTAACTCGTGTACGCCATGGTGTGTAAGGTTTCTCCACCATAAGGAGTTTGTTGACATAGTGAAGAAAACTCTCGAGTGTGGTACTCGGGGAGTGGAGTAGGGCAAGGAAGGTGTCCTTGTAGCCGAACCACTATAAATTCGCGTGTTGTGGTTTGATCTTTCTAACTCTATCTTTTCTTCATTACATTTCAATACTTTCATTATTAGATTAGAATTTCTTATATTGGTTGTCACTTGAATTCACTTGAGATCGTATCGAAAGTTTTTAATAAGCTAGAAAATATTTTGGTAATAAATTTAAAAGGACGTGCATGTATAAGTCAAAGTTCAAAGATGTATGAGCATGTTGGAATGGCGGACTACCACCACAGACGCAGAAGTGATGAAAGGCAGACAACTTCATAACTTGATCACTATCACAACAACAATGAACAAAGAACAAAGAACAATGAATGATTCTTATCTCATGATTTCTTGAAGGACGTCTAAAGTTGTGAAAGTCAAAGATGATGAAATGACAAAGACGTCAAGCAACCGTGATGACCGACCCTTAGGGGGAGATTGTTGGGAACGAAGTTTTACTATTTATCAAGTCTCGGTCATTTGTAATAAATGTTAGGTTGCTTAGTTATTAGTTACTTACACTTTATTATGTTTTATGTATCTAAGGCTTATGAAAAGCCCACAAGGCCACCAAGGCCCATGAAATGATGGAAGATGGGAGCTAGGAGTGTTGCCCTAGCTTCCCTCCTATAAATAGGACCTTAAGCACTCATTTGTATTTGGTTGGTTATTTGAAATCTTAAGGAAACTCTTGCACTTATATTTCTCTCATTCTCATAATCACCTAAATCCTTATATCTATCTCATTCTTGCTTGTGTGTAATCAATATGGGTACCTAACAGATCTAGACTATGAAGTGATTGGTTTTGACAAAACTTGTTTCGAAACACCATGGGATGCAAACCTTGGTTTTGAAATTTTTTACCCTTTATATCCAAACATAGTCAGTTGTCTATAACTAATTGGTTGTAAAACTGGTTTCCCTAATATTGATGGTTTTGCAAACTTAGTGTTCATACTATTTCCTGTGAATTTTCTTAACTCGTTTTTTATTGCTACAATTGCAAAACCCTTTTCCTGAACTTGAGCTTTGAATTCATCATTTTTGGCAATCAAAGAGGTTGTCTGTTCTATAGTCTTAGTTTTCGTTTCTTTGATCGAATCACACAAGTCATTGCAATGAATTTTCAAAGTCTCGTTTTCCATAAGTAATTCAGCCACTTTAAGTTCCAATTTAATTTTTCTTGTTTCAGTCGCATCACTGTCATATTTAGCCTTGACTACATTATCTCATACATCTCAGTAATTTGTGTTTTTGAGTTGTTTATGGATGAGTTTTGGCTTTGAGCTGAGCTTTCAAATCATTTATCATATAAAATTCACGAAATTCAAGAAATTCTGGATTTTTGCATGGTTAGTTTGTTTGAAGACTTTCTTCCTTTTGTGGAATTGAGATTTCAAGTGAAATACAATGTTTTTCAAGTTGTAAAAATCTGTTTGAAAGTTCAATAAAAACTTCTTTTTCAACCATATCATTTGATTTAAAAGACTCAGCCGACAACAAAGAACTTGAAGCATCATCATGTTCATCATCCTGATCATTTTCTCCCAATTTATGACTCATATTTGTTAAATTTGACATGGTATTGCTATCGGTCTCTTCCAACAAAAATGTGTCATAAGTGGACTTAATTTGATTATTATGTTGTAGATCATCTGAAAGCACATTATGTTGATCAGTGACATGTACCTCAGCAGATGGGATTTGGTCATTTTCATGTTTTGATCAGTATCAATACCATGAGTAATATAAGTTCCAGAACTGTCGTTTGTATCATGCTTATCAGACTTAGTGTCACTGCATTGTTGATGTTGAGCTCTTTCATTAACGAACATTTTAACATGACCCATGAGCTCAACATCAATGTGAATTAGAGCACAAAGATTGCATTTTAGTAGTATGAGACTCAAAACCGTTAGTCTGTTGTACTTTGTTGGAATCTTATGTTCATCGATCATGTCGTACAATTTGAGTATCTCATATATGACTGAATCCGAAGAATTTGACATGATATGAACGTGCACGGTATTATACAATTCTATGATTTAAACCGAGAAATAGATTCTTTCGCGGGATTTTATAAAATCAAGAAGAAACCATGAAATTATGATCAATTGGACGTGTTATGATAACTATTGGATCAGTACAATGATTAGAGATTGTGTGTTAAACGTGATGATCCTTTGATAGATTAAGTGATATGTTGTTTAGTTGAGATTTGGTTTGGTTGATTCAAGTTGTTATTGTGAAATTTTGGTCGGAAAACTTAAAACCTCAATAACTTCATTTCGGAGGGGATTTGGGAAATGAAAATTTTGTTTCACAACTTCATGGTGATGACTCACAATATTTAAGTTGTTTCGGTCATTTTGACAGGTATTTCGCTGAAAACAGAGTTACAGTTCAAAAGTTACGGCCGTTTGAAGTTTTGATATAAAAAGTCAACTTTAGTCAACCCGCAAGAGACAAACCGCAATGTTGAAGAAAATTTGGCAGCATGACATTCAGTTTGACTTGATAATTGGTCTTCAGTAGACAAATCGCAACCTCAAATCGCAACAAGTCAAGTCGCAACTAGTCAAATCACAACAAGTCAAATCGCAACTAATCAAATCGCAATAAGTCAAATCGCAAGTATCAACTCGCAACGTCAAATTGCAACTAATCAAATCATAATTAGTCAAGTCACAACTAGTCAAATCGCAACTTGCTCAAATCGCAGAGACTTAAATCGCAAGGATTCAAATCGCAGAGACTCAAATCGCGATATGCGAAATGACAAAATGCAACTGCCAAAACTGTCACTATCTCCACTTTTTTCTTTTACTTCTTTTAGCTACAGGCCAGATCGCAACACTGGATCTACCCAAATCGCAACACAAACTAACCTAAACTATCTCAAATCGCAGTCAAGAATATACACCCGAGACTCAAATCGCAAAGAAGAAAAACACCACAAACTTCAAAGAAAACTTCCAACTAGGTCATATGTAAACAAGAAACACTACTAGAGATTTTAGAGATCATAAACGTATAAAGCTTAACCAACTTTAACAACGAACGAAGCTCAAGCATGGATTTTCATTGATTTTCAATTCGAACAAAACAAAACACAAAAGGCACGAAGAGTGAACCACAAACCCTAGAGTAGCTTAACCATGGCTCTTGATACCAATTGTAATCTTCAAGAAATTATAACATACACACAAGAATCAAAGTAGGTCGAATAAAGAGAGAGAGCAAAAAGAAGAGTGGGAGTTCTAGAGAGAGAAAGTGTGAGAGAAACTAGTTGAATGATTAGAAGCTCCAACCCCTTCCCTTGGTGGGAAAAGGGGTATTTATACAAACTCTAAAATTCCCCACTTGGGCTGTGGAGTGAGTTGACAGTATGTAAAGGCCCAAACCACCTCCGCAAATACTAAAATGACTAAACTAATATTACGATAATTAAACTAATACTAATAAGCCTACGAGCTACATAAATGATGTTAGTAATATGAATATTCATGGAAAAGACTCGGTCACCCTGAGCATGGTTTAGCATTAAGTAGCTCGTAGTATTTATCATATTAGTATAGATATAGTTTCACCATGGTGTTGGGTCGGGTCTTTACCCTCTGTCTGCCTGAACCATAGCCTTTTTGAGGCGTTTATGAATTGTGTATAAATCCCCTCTCCCACCAATGGAGAGGGTTGGATCTTTCATTCATCTAATCTAATACATTCTAATTTTTCTCTCTAAAAGGTTCCATCCTCCCTTTCTTTCTCTCACTAAAATCGAACTAAAATACAAGAACCGTACATGTTTATAATTATGAGTAATGTATAATTGGTATCAAGAGCCTTGGTTTGATCTTTAGGATAGTGTGTGCTCGTTTTTTTAGATTGGTTTCTTTTTGTGTTTCTTGGTTCGAATAGTTTCCTTTGAAATACACTTGTTTGCGCTTTATTTGTGGTTGTACGTGTTATATGCTTGTACTTCATGTTTTGGTATGTTAGATTAGCCTAGCTTGGTACTTAGATAGGTTGTTTCATCTCAGTAGTGAAAGATTTTAGGGTATTCGTAGGTTTTGTAACTTCGTTCTTCGTTACGATTTGCGTTTTCTTAACTGCGATTTGGTATCACAACTTATGTTAGGAATGGGGAGTGAGATATCACACCCATATGCTTGTAGTAGTATAAATACTCCCTACTAGCTTCACTAGTAGGTGTGTGTTTCAATAATAAAGAAAAGCTTTGTCTCACCACTCTCTCTTCCTTCTCTCTACTTTCTCTCTCTAACATCAACACCACCATGGGTGTGACTGGTTCCTATTCCAGCCGTCCACCCGACACCACCATATCGTCAACCTAAACTAGATATACACGAGCCTTGTTTCGGATTACATCACCATCATCATCAAGTTTGTTCTTCAAGATCCATTTCAAAGCAATTATAAGTTTTCCAAGAGGACGTGGAACCCTTCGCCAAACGCCATGCCGTGTAAATTAATATATTTCTTCTTTCATTGCAACGATCCAGTCAAGTTCTGCAAGTGCTGCTTTGACATTGGCGGGTTCTATTCAACTTAGGAAAGAATTGTAGAAACAGAAATCAGCTATAGAACTTCGTGTTTGAATAGGTTGATAAGGATGTTCAATTATTTGGTGTAAAGGGTGATCATGAGTCCAACTTCTTCTGTGCGGATGTGGTTGGTAGTGTTGTTGCATGTTTGAAGGATTGATGGTTTGCGGCTATGAAGGTTCACAGACCTCATGTTCTGGAGTAGCAAATGAATTAAAGAATGTATCTTCTTCAGACGATGCATTGGTAATTTTTTGATCATCAACATTCGTGTAGGAGGTTGGAGGGACATTGATACGCGGGATTGCACCCTCGCAACAGGTTTTACCTCTCAAGGGATCTTGAGAAGCTTGCAATCCCCACTAGGCAGTCTACCTGATCGTTGTAGTATAGTATAGTGACAAGTACTGGGGGATTGATCGTTCAACTCAGGAATAGTGTCGCTAGGATTAAAAAGCCTAATAAACTAGGTCTAGAGATTAGGGATGACTCTTTTTGTATTTTTTATATTTTATAAAAGCAAGTAAAATCTCGGTTTTTGAAGGAGTGGGCGGAATAAATTGCTAGTCAACTAACCCAATTAACTAAAGACGCAATCAAAATAAAATAAAAGAAATAAAATTAAACTAATGTGGTGGAAACAATAACGAGAAAAGATGTGTTTACTTAGATTTCATTACTCCCTAGATATCTTTTACTGGTTGATTAGCTTGTTATAATTGCATGGATGACGGGTTATAATCCTTAATACTAGTCGTAGGGCCGTGTATAATATTCCCTAACTCTATAAGATCCTACTTCACTCCTATGTCGAGCCGACTAAAAGCTCCTAACATGGGATCATTAGAATTCACTTATGCATTAAATACAACCTAAAATCGTAGTACACATCCGATCATGTTTCTTAAGACGTTCAAGCAAGTTACCAATGGAAGTCTGCCAGATTTCTTAAGCCAAACATCGAATACAATCATCCGTAACAATTATAAACAAACAATCAACTAATAATTAACATCTAGGTTTCACAACATCTAAGCAAACACAATAAAAACCTAGCCTAACATGTTAAAAGAAAGACAAGCATAAGATAGAATCAAACAATACATAAACATATTGAATTATTATTGGAAGACTTATCTTTATTCAAACATGGAAGAAAGAAGGGTTTGAAACCCCTTCAATATACAGAAAATTTGACCTAGGATTTGTGCTCCCAATATTCCACAACTTGTTCCACACTTTACAATGAAAAATTGAAAAAAAATATATATAGACAAAGCATCCTGACGGCATCATGTATTAACTTCTGACGCCGTCAACTCGCCGCTAAACTAAAATTCGTATTGCCTAGATCCAGTCTTGATGCCTTCATGTGTAAATCTACTCTGGGCCATCACTTGCATTTTGACCCTGACGGCCTTGGTGATGCCGTCAGGTCATTAACATTGAAAATACTCTGGGCCGTCACGTTATAATTTCCACATCCACCTCTTTTGCCACTCTTGACGCCGTCATGTGTTAATCCTTGATGTCGTCAGGTACTGTTCCCAGCAAGGAATTTGAGACTTTGTCGTTTTCTTCACTTTTATGCTCCAAAAACGTCCAAAATGTTTCCTTTTCCAGATTTCTCTTCAAAAGTACCTAAAATGACAAAAGGAACGATTTAGGGAAACAATTGATCAAATAATCACGAATTCGGGCTTAAATGACCCCTTAAAAGTGGTACACTTTTCGCCTCATCAAATACCCTTACACTTGAGATTTGCTTGTCCTCAAGCAAATGCGATTTTATTCTAATCAAAATACAAGTTAGGGGTCATTTAACACTAATATAAAAGTAATTACAACAAATAATCGTTCCGTTAAAAACCAAAAACAAGCACGGAGGTCATACACTAGCACCTCACAAATAGTGTTTAGATACTCACATCTCTCGGGTGTAATAAAGTATATATCACAATAAGGAAATGGAAAACATCTCTCACTACCTGTCATAGCGAATAGATTACCATAGGCTTGAGAAGGGATCAAACCTCCACCACTTGGCGTAAGCACCTAAGATAAACTATCAAAGAGGTCTTTTAAAGGGTTATAACGTTAGGTGTAGGGATATGGAAAACACGATTTTGTTGGATAAAGGCAATATTTACTGGTAGCGAGTTAATCATCTTGGTTAATTACATGTACAATATGGCGTTGCTAAGCCAATACTCGACTCGACTTAAGCTAATGAATAAAAAATAACAAAAACTTAAAAATATACATAGTATGAAACGGGATGGTAGTCCGTATGTTTTTTTTTCTCTTTTCTTTTTCTAGTTTTTTCTTTTCTTTTATTGATTTTTTTTCGATTTTCTTTTATTTATTTATTTTATTTTATTTTATTTACTTTTTTTTTGCATACACTTTTACCCTACCATCCAAAATAATACATCGTAGGGAATTTACATTCCCCTTACACTTGATTTTTTACATACTTTACAATAAACTACTCTAATGACTCGAATCAAGATAATCAAAACACTTGGAGTACATTTTAAGATTAATGCACATATGGGGGTGATAATTTGATGTTCTTCCCCATTACCTAGTACTTTACCCATGAGTCCCAATCATCCCAAAGCAATATGTACAAGATATGACTTGACTTAGCAACAATGTAATCAATTAGATAATTAACTAAGGGTTTAAACATGTAACAATAATGCACTAAAGATGAGTGCATACAAGGAAGGCTAAGGCGATATGGTTGCACATTTGGGTGGGTTGTAACAAATTCTTCCTTTAAGTAAAATGCTTAAAGTTAGAAACGAAAAAGATAGGCTCGGAGGGGTGTACTAGGGGTATCGTGTACTAAAAATGAGTACAACGCTAAGGTGTAGGAAAAATTAATTGACTTTATTAGTCAAGTATTATGACTTAAATGTTCAAGTAATTATGATACGGGTTTAACAGAAGGGTGATCCTAATGCCTCTTATCATGTAGTAAATCCTACTACACGAATGTAGTCTCACTAGCTGTCCCGGGATGCATCACAAATGCAAGTTCTTGAATTTAAATGCTACCGGTACACTCATAAGCACTAATAATAAATGCTTTTCCTATCAAATATAAAGGCGAACCTCCCATATTTGGGTGGAAAATTTTTTAAGTGGTACGGTTTTGTGCTAGTCATACAACTCCTATCCATGAGACGTTTGTTAAGGCTAAAGTTTCACTCCTAAATGTTGTAAAAAAATTTAAATTTGGCGCTAAAATTACACTAACAAGTATTTCTCTTAGTTTTATTACACACCTACTAT